>QRDG01002164.1:302148-486443 GCA_012064385.1 Puccinellia tenuiflora | reverse complement strand
AGACCACACCATGATAAGAGCCAAATAAGAACCAATAAGATGAATTGTAAGGATGCAAAGGTTTAAGCCTCCACTAACGAAATGATCAGGATACTCGGTCGAGAGCCCCTCTTATAGTACGGGAATCTATCCTATAACCCGGTCTCTCAACTAACATCATGAGACCGGTAAAATAGGAAACCCTATCAAGATCATACCTTTGCCTTGTGCATAATCCACTTGAGGTCGATGAAGACGATCTTCATCTCTTCAAGGCGAACCACCTTTCTTGATTGGCGCTTCGCTTGGTGAAGACTCACATGTTGCTCCCCCATATGCCAATATGGGAGAGGCACCACCCTTCGGCATATCTTCACTTGGACTTGAGTGTTTGATCAACTCGCACTTAGCCATGATCAACACATAATCTTCTTCCCTTAGCCATGACTCCAACAAATGGAGATCAAGCAACGCAAATGGACACAACCTACAAGTAGCTCAATACAAACATTAGTCCATAGAGATTGTCATTAATTACCAAAACCACACATGGGGGCAACCATGCGCTTTCAATCTCTCCCATTTTGGTAATTGATGACAATCCCTTTTAAGAGGGTTATATAAAGAATTAAAGCATTCTTGCAAGACAAACAGCAAGGATGCAAGCGCATTAAAGGCAAATGCAACAAAAGCATAACACCCAATTCACTTAAACCCTCTAAACTTCTCCCCCATTGGCATCGATTGCCGAAATGGGAAGAAAAATTTAGAAAGCCAATATAATATGAGTTCCTCCATAAAGTGTGCATTTCTCAAGATATGAGTGAAATCAAATGCACATATCCATTGACGAATAATTAGAGGGAATCAAACTATATTGAGGATCCAAAGATTGCAAAAAGATGAAATCATCTAAAGCAACATCCTTGCTCATGTTGGGGTGCTCCTCAGAGCTCAGGACCCGTCGGCCGTCCGATAAACATCTCCACAAAGGAGAGAAGCAATCGAGAGATCCAAACAAGAGTTCTAAATAAAAATGAAGAAGCTCCCCAATGTTCATGCACTATTGTGGAGTGCACAAATATGGAATCCTCACTCCCCCAAAATCATCTAGAACACGCAACAAGTGCAAGTGTGCATAAAGCAAAAACAATCATAGCACTTGCACCAAAGATATGGTTGAGCCATAAGGAGATACCAATTTTTAAAGATTCAACATAAGATAGGCCCAACCGAGATAAAAAGATCTTTCAAAGAGAATATGTTCACGAGCTCAAGGATACAAATTGGAAACTAAAACCAATTGAAAAAGCAAGAGCTAGTGAGAACATTTAGCCAGTAAAATCAACATGCTCACCGTGATAAGCATGAAAACAAAGATCTTCAAAAAAATGTGAGTGCACAAAGATGCAAATAGAAAGAGACAAGCACTCACGAGACAATTTTGGGCCACCAAAGAATTATAGATGAAAAACAAGGTGGCTCGAGAGAAGTAGGATACAAACTAAAAGGTGACCTCTCTCATATGTATAGGTTTCTAAGTAGACAAATCATTGATGATATACATCCACAAAGAAACTTGCACATATGAAATGGTCGATGAAGGAGAGACCACGGTATCCAAAGGGAAGTCATGAATATACAAAAGAGATTATTGCTTAAAAGCATAGCACATAGCTCAAATTTATCTCATTGTATATAAATGAACTTCAAAAATATCAAGACATCACACATATCACTAAGGGAACAAGAGATAGTGAAGATGCTTTGAGATAGGCAACAAGTATCACAAAGAAATAATACCAATTGAAGTAAAGGTTTTTGCAAATTCATCACAAATATCACAAAGATATACCAAGTGAAGAAAAAGGCCAAAACCACAACAATTGCACTTGAAAGCTTTCATGCCAAGAAGCAACCTACACAAGGTTGAGACTAGAAAAGTATGCATGGGATAGACTTGTTACCGATATGACATTGATGATGAAGAAGATGAGACTTTGGCAATCATCATAGCTTGACTCTTATAATCACATGGTGAGAACACCTTCCTTATGGATGAGACAAGCCTCCAATGCATATCCATTGTACCTAAAACAAAATTCAAGCACAAAATGGTTCCCAAACTCATTGGGTCCCATAGTACTTAGATAAACTACACAATAT
Source organism: Puccinellia tenuiflora (assembly GCA_012064385.1). Lineage (NCBI taxonomy): Eukaryota > Viridiplantae > Streptophyta > Magnoliopsida > Poales > Poaceae > Puccinellia > Puccinellia tenuiflora. The sequence goes on along the minus strand of QRDG01002164.1, from coordinate 484,298 downwards.
AGGAAACACTCCACATAAATATGTGCATATAGATTGAATTTCATGCACATCTTAGCCGATTTAGGATTCGGTGGAGTATCCCCTATATATTGGGACTATAAAGACAAACATGCCATAATATATATATATATATATATATTAGAGAATATACAAGCAAAGTCTTTCTAGAACCAAACGAGATACAATTTGGGCGAAAACACCAAGTAAACCAAGAAGAGAGCACACCAAAGTGTGACACAAAAAGGTTGTCCAAATTATATCAAAATCCAAATCAACACATGATTGAGGAAAAATCAAATCAACATATGATTGATTCCAAAACACATCAACACATGAAATGTGATATCAATAGGAATCGAATCAAAACAACACATGATCGATAAGACACCAATTGAAAAAGATACCAACTAGAAGCGAGGATACCAAAAGAAGGATATTACTTGAAAGATATCAAGTAAAAGAGAAGTCAAGAAGCAAGGTATCAAAGCTCCTATAAGAGATACTAATTGAGACTAATATCTATGGAGGAGATATTAAATTCCAATTAATACCAATTGAAGGTACCTAGGCAAGGCCAATGAGCATATACGATAAAAGAAAGAGACATGCTCAAAGGATTTTCTCATTCAAGGAGATAAAACACACAACGAGGAATGAGAAAGCAACTCCCTAGAGATAACAAGATTACACCAAATAAACCAACACCCTCTACATTTTTCATGATGACATAAAGCATCAAGAGAAAAAGATTTGTCTTCCATAAACACATAAGATAGAAATTAAAAACCAATTGAAAGGATCAAATTTTGATTGATAGGATAGGGTTCTAAATAATAAAAGAAAACCTCCCCCAAGATTCATGCATTATCTTGATATTTGCATTTGAATACAAAATGCACACACAAGGGATCATTACTCTTCATATGTTATTTACAAACACTAAACTATACCAATTGAAAAATAGGATCCATGCAAGAGGCAAGGAAGACAATGGGAGTCAAAAGCAAAACACTTGGCAATAAATAAGGCAATTCAACGCAAGAGCCAATATGAGGATGAACAAAAATATTCTACCACAAGTGTGAATATCAATTTTCCAAGGACAATGAGTATGAGGAAATATTTTCCCGGTGAGTAGAGATATCCAAGGTCATCCTCACAAGATAAAACATATGGCAAGAGATAGGAAATAAAACAACATATTTTGATAAAGTTTGTTGGTAGTTTCAACTATTCAAACCAACCGGCAAGGCCATGGTTAGAATAATATGGAACAAATGGTTTCTCACATAATATATGGACAAGCATATTAGAGAAAAACCACACCAAGCAAACTTACACAAATAAGAGCCAAAGGATAACCAAAAAGGCAAAAGGAACTTGTTTGAGCCAACATGCCACATAGGAATGAGATAATTTATAATATCAAATCTAAGTGGCAAACCTCAAATGTTCACATTTTGTGAGATTGTAATATGCACATAGCTTATTAATCCCCCATAATGTGATAATTCATTTTATCTAAGCACGAGGCAAATAAAACCAACTAGAGAAATTAATGGACATTGTAGAATTTGAATTTCTCATGAATATGGCATACCACATAGTGACTAGATAATATTGAAATATCAATACTAGGTGGTGTGCCTCATGCACACACATTTTTAGGTCTGTGAAGTGCACAAAGCACATCACTCCCCCAAAATGGGATAGTCCATTAATATCTCAAAAAGCCAAATGAAATCCACACAAGATCCAATAAAGCTCAACACACAAGTTACACATATATGATACACAACTAACATACACAACCTTGAATAACAAGATAAGTAAGAAAGAAGCATATCACATACAAACACATGCTAGGAACAAAACTAACACATGCAAGGGAGCAAGCAACTTTCAATGTATATATGATTTAAATACAAGTTACCGCAAGGAGGAGGATTTGATATGAGAGATGACAATACAATCCAATTGACTTGGCTTGATGAAATAATAACCACGAAGATCCCTTAATTCTTCAAAAGTAACCAAGTCTCCAATGTCCTCCATAACAACCTATTGATCAAGTTTGAGCTTGTTGGTCCCCAACCAAGTTGGGTCCTAAGAGGTTAGTCACAATAGGCTTGGGAACCCAAATGGTGCTTTTCTTGACACCACTTTGAGTCCCCACATATTGGCAAACATATTGCCAATCTTATCCTTCCCAAGAGAATAAACATCATCAATTATGATAGGGTTGGATGAGGTACCGTTGGTGCATGAAGAAGCAAAATGACCTTTGCCACGACAAAGGTAGCAACATCGACTCTTCTCCTTCTTCTTAATAGGCTCCTCAACTTGAGGAGCATTGACTTGAGTCTTCTTAGGAGGTGGCCGTTGTTCAACTCGTGGTTGAGCATGAGATTGAACAAGAGGCCGCTTCCCTAGTTGCTTCTCACTAAGAGGCTTCTTCTTCATTGGGCAATCCCGAACATGGTGCCCTTCAATCTTGCACTTGAAGCAAATGATCTTGGCCGGATTCTTGACTTGAACTTGGCCCTTCTTCTTGTTCTCAACCTTGGACTTGTTCTTGATGTTGGAGTTGAATCCAAGTCCACTCTTGTCATTGGGGTATTGTTGCACACTCAACATATTGTCAAGTGCACTCTTCCCTTCATGACGCTTTTCCAAGTCTTTCTTCAAAGAAGTAACTTGGGCCTTGAGGTATTTTATTTCCTCTACATGGTTAGTGGCAACAAAAGCACTAGAGGAAGTAGAAGCTTCATTGTTTGAGCAACAAGGCAATAAAAGTAATTCATCACATGATGTACCAACATTTTGAATGGATGAACTACTAGGACTAGCACATGACAATATAGCATTTTTAGTTAGAGTTGTGCTATTATCCACATGAGGCTCACAAGATGTTACCTTTGTAGTGATGGCCTCATGAGCTAACTTTAGACTAGCATAGGATGCTAAAAGATCATCATTAGAGCTAGATAGCTTTTCATGACTTTCTTCCAACTTCCCATACTTGCTAGTTAGCAACTCAAGTTGAGCCCTTAGCTCAACATTCTCCTTCAAAATAGATGCTTCACAAGAAGTGGAGTTAGTAGCACAAGCATCATTAACATTAGGAATAGAAGAAGAAAGCTTAGCAAGCTCTTCATTTAATCTAGCATTTTCCTTTTTCGTGACTTTATATTTAGCATGAGCATGGTCACGTTCTTTAATAATTTTAGCAATAATTTCATTATGAGACTCCTCAATAGATTCTAATTTCTCCTCAAGAGAAGCACGAGTCTCTTGCTCTTCCTCAAGAGCATCCTCTAAAGATGCCTTCTCCATAGCATCATCTCTTTCAATCTTACCCTTTTCTTCAAGGCTAGCTTCCAAAGCCTCAATAGTTTCCCCGCGCTCAACAAAGGCGCTCATGATTTCATAGAGGTTATCACAAGCATTTTTATTTTTTGAAAGAGCCTTAAGAATCATTAGACCTTTATCATGAAGGAGAGCATCATTATTTTCCTCATCATCTTTTTCATCATTATTATCATTCTCATTATCATTGCTAGAAGAAGATTTAGCCATAAGGCAATGAGAGGTGGATGAAGAGGAACAATTAATTTTTGAACTACTCAAGTTCACATCTTGTTGCATAGCAAATTGGGTTTCCTCTACATTATTATTCATGCAAGAGTTAGAGGGAACACAAGCATTTTTATCATGGCAACAAGATAAAGCAAACATATCATCAAGAGATTTATCTAAGCAATTTTTGGATGATATGCAAGGACTATCAACACTAGCATGTATGACATTTATAGTGCTATGTGTGTTTAGGTCCAAAGATGAGGCATTGCAACACGATAGAGATAAAAGATCATCAAAAATGAGCTCACTATCAATATTGCAAAACCTATCACTACTCACCATCACATTAGTTTGTGGCTTACCACATTTTGGTGAAGTAGACGAAGACGAGAACTCGTCACGGCCGGAGGTGGAGGGAGAACAATCATCCTCAATAGAGTTGGACACTCCATATTTATCTTGAAGCTTGGTCCAAAGCTCATGAGCGTCCTGGAGAGGCATGATTGACTCGAAAACTACAACACACATAAATTTGCAAAACTCATTAGAAGCTAGAGCATCTAGATATAAGTTTTTCTCATCCTCTAAAGTCGTACTTTCGTAATCCTTTGGAGGAGAAAAACCTATATCTAAGATACGCTCAGTATTGGGGTCCAAGCCCATAAGTGACCAAGCATATGAGTTTTCCAAACATTAAAATTTGTGCCATTGAATATAAACATGGAATTGTGCACTAATCCTCTAAACGACATCTTTACTCTCTAGGCGGTAAGGCCCAAAAAGAGAGCCGAGGCTCTGATACCAATTGATAGGACAAGGATGTCGCCTAGAGGGGGGGGAATAGGCGATTTAAACATTTTCTATTTAAGGCTTGATAATTGCGAAATAAAACTAGATGTTTAAATTAACAAGCCAACAACCTAATATACTGATGCATGTAAAATGCATACGTGAACTTTGCATTATAATTCTCATATTTCAATCATATTTGCATCATATAAGGGTTATATCATTGTTTTATATTGATTTTGGGGATAATTCACAGTTTTCCCATTTATTTGGAATTAACCTTGCACTGGCAGAAAACCCTATTTTCTATATTTTGATGTTTCAGGGACCCAAACGACGTCCAAATGACCTGAAAATTTACGGGGATCATTTTTTGGAAGAAACAAAGCATGGGGAAAAAGGATGGAAAAAAGTGGAGGCCAGAAGGCAGAAAGGGGGTGCCCCACGCGGCCCTTGTACCAGGCCGCGTGGGCCCACCTATTTTGGCCCTCGTGGCCCCATTTGCATCGATCCTTCTTCCTGAAGTTTCCTCGTGACCTAAAAACAACTATAAAAATAGTCCCCCGACGTTTTCCAGAAGGAGGCGGCGGAGAAACACAGAACCAGAAACAGAGAGATAGAAGGCTGCCGCCGGAGAAGATCGGAGGGGGGAAACGCCGCCGGAATCACCTCCGGAGGTCTTCTCCATCCCCCTCTGGAGTCTCTATCAACACCACTGCCAATACCAGCACCATCTCCATCACCATCTCCATCACCATCTTCGTGATCCACTTCATCCCCCTCATAGTTTGAGATTGTTTGATCCCTAGCTATTGTCTAAGTGCTATTCTACATGTTTGTGAATTGCTACTTGTCATAATTTTGTGGTGAGATCATAGTTGCAGATTGTGTTGTATCACTTGTACCACTGAATCATATCATGTCTTGGCATTGTGAGTAGTTCTCTCATGTTCCTGGGGGTATAGGATGAATTGGCAATGATTTATATATGACATGCGTTGGTACTTTGTCTAGTTTTTATCTTTGATGTGATTCTATGATGGTGTTGTGCGAACGTCGACTGCACATCACTTCACCTATATGGGCTCATAGGAGAACACCGTAGTGTAACGGAGTGAGGAAGGCTTGGGAGGACACGTAAGCCTGAGACCGAATCATGAAGTTGCAATATGGGGGTATTAGTATCGGGGACCTTAGAGTGTAATGCTATAGTGGGACTTAATGTCTAAATAACTCTTGTGTAGTCATTTACTTGGCAGCATGATCCATCATAAGAGGTTTAGTTTATTCATTTAGCTATTCCCAATTATGGCTCCGTCCAAAGAAGATTAAAACTTGACAAAATGTTTACCTTGTTGTTCTATAAATATTATGCCATGAAGTCTAATTAACCCTTGGGAACCCTCTCCACCTATAAGAAACACACACTTGAGCTTGTCCTCTTGCTGCATAGAGGATTGGGCTTTCTCTCTTTGAGAGCTTTCACTTGTCATATTGCATTTTTAGCATTTTACTTTCTTACAATCTATACACCAAAAACCCAAAAACACTTGCATCATTTAATCATTTTAGTTTGTCTAGTGCATAGATAATAAGGGAAGTGACACTCTTATTTGAGAGGATAAATACTTATACCTTCTACTCCTCGTGGGATCGATACTATACTTACACATCGAAGACTTCAACGATCCCCTATACTTGTGGGTATCATATACTAGGTTTGCCTAAGTGCACCAACAACTTATGCTAAGCAATAAAACAACAAGGTGATAGCAATATATATGACTTCAAGCACGAAGGCTATCACAATGTAAATTGCATAAGTAAAGAGCTCGGGTATAGAAATAACCGAGGCACGCGGAGACGAGGATATATTCCCGAGTTCCTCCTTGTTAAGGGAGTACGTCTCGTTGGAGGGGTGTGAGCTCGCCACAAGAGGCCTACTCAAGATGCCACAAAGGCCTCACCCTATTCTCCGATGAACCGCACCCAAGGGTTTGGTTCACCTTCCACTATCAAAAACCATCTAGGCGGAATCCGGAGCCTTTACACCACTAAGCTTGGGGCACGCATCCACAACCGAATTGGAGGCTCCCAAGAATCACCACAACACCGTCTAGGGTCCAATGACCCAAGAGTAACAAGCTCCCAACCTTCAATCCCACGAATCACCGTGGGGAGCACAACCCGATGCAACTAATGCAAAAGGTAAGAACACACCAAGTGGTCAAATTCTTCTCCCCAAAATCCAACCAAAGCAACCAATGCTATGGAGGGATTTAGGAGGAAGAACAAAGGAGAAACACCAAGAACTCCAAAATCTAGATCCAACGAGTTCCCCTCACTTAGAGGAGATTTTGTTTGGTGGAGTAGTGGATCTAGACCTTCTCCTTCAATCCTCCAAAGATCAACGAGTTTGGGTGGAGGGATTGGGAGATCTATGCGATTTGAGCTCTTGCAACAATGGAGGAAAGAGAGGAAAAAGGAGCTCAAAAGGTTAGGGAACCATTGGGGAAGAAGGCCCCTTAAATAGGTCAACAAAATATCCAACCGTTATGCCCAGAAATGCGTCGGGGTGGTACTACCGGACTTTTTACCGGTACTACCGGATTTAGACAGAAGGTTGAGTCCATAACTAGAAGTAGGGTCGGTACTTCCGCCCTTTGAAAAACTATCGGAACACCGATACCAAAACGAGCATAACTTTTGCTTTCGGACTCCATTTTCGATGATCTTGGGCTCATTGGAATCGTAACAACGAGCTCTACAAGAATATACAAAGAAACATCATAGTCCAACAAGGTAGGATAAAATAAAATGGGGAAAGGTAAAGCATCTCTATAAAAGACGAACCGAGAAAACAATCAATATAAAAAACGCAATAGAAGATGCAAACGAACTCCGTTTTCAATGAACTTGGGCTCGTTGGAATCACAACAATGAGCTCTACAAGATTATGCAGAGAAAAATCATACTCCAATAAGGGAGGATCCAACCAAATGGGGAAAAGATAGACCTCTCTTTTGTAAACCGGAAACACCATAATCTTTGCAAATGAAGTCCGAAAGAGGTGAAACCAATTTTGTTGGAAAGAGGACGAAAAGAGCTTACCCTACAAAATATAAAAACAAGCAAGGGATATTCAGCAAACAATTGGAAGAGTGAAACTTTCCACATGGAAGAACCGGCAAAAACTCGAACACCGAAAACGTAATAGAAGAGGCATACGAAAACCGTTTTCGGTGAACTTGGCCTTGTCATGAAAAGCACGACAAGCACCAAGACCACACCACGATAAGAGCCAAATAAGAACCAATAAAGATGATAGCAAGGATGCAAAGGTTTAAGCTCTCCACGAACGATACGATCAGGATACTCGGTCGAGAGCCCCTCTTGATAGTACGGGAATCTATCCTATAACCCGGTCCCTCAACTAACATCATGAGACCGGTAAAATAGAAACCCTATCAAGATCATATCTTTGCCTTGTGCATAATCCACTTGAGGTCGATGAAGATGATCTTCATCTCTTCAAGGCAAACCACCTTTCTTGATTGCACTTCGTTTGGTGAAGACTCACATGTTGCTCCCCCATATGCCAATATGGGAGAGGCACCCCTTCGGCATATCTTCACTTGGACTTGAGTGTTGATCAACTCGCACTTAACCATGATCAACACATAATCTTCTTCCCTTAGCCATGACTCCAACAAATGGACATCAAGCAACGCAAATGGACACTACCTACAAGTAGCTCAATACAAACATTAGTCCATAGAGATTTTCATTAATTACCAAAACCACACATGGGGCAACCATGCACTTTCAGCGGGGAGATGCTGATCCGGGAGGCCGCGGCGCAGTACGCGCGGGAGGAGCGGGCGTTCGCAGCGAGGGAGCTGCAGGCGGAGCAGGCAGCGGAGACGGAGAGGGAGGAGATGGCGGAGCAGGCCCTGCGGACAGCGGAGAGCTTGTGGCGCGCGCATAGGGGCCGCCGTGCGCGGGAGCGCTCTCAAACGGCGGAGCAGCACCGACAGATGCTGGAGGCCAGGGAGGCGAGGTGCTTGCGTGCGCATGCTGGCAGCCTCAACATGCCTGGCTCCCCCTCTTTCGACGAGAGGGCGAACGACGACGAGGCTGGCCCTAGCGTGCCACCTCCGCCCGGTATGTTCTAGAGTACTAGTTTAGTTAGTTTTTATGTAGTTTTAGTTTAAATTTTAGTTGTAATCCCCTCTTTTACAAATAAAATCGTCGGAATATAATAAAATCTCCTCTTTTACAAATGTTGATCAATTAGGGTTCGACCATTTAGAAAGTATCGGTGTGAAAAGAAAAAAGGACCGGACAAATGTCCGGCAGCCACAAAAGGGCCTCCAACTGAAAGGTGCCGGACACATTTTAGAGGTGCAGATGGAGATGCTCTAAGGTGCGTCACGGAAGAGTCCATCCAGTTCGCCGAAGCCAGGGAAGCCAGGGAAGCCGTACACGCTCTGTACATTGTTAATCGGTGAACAATACGCTGACTTCACTGCCGACAACCCACCGCCAGCCTAACAGAAGAACCATGGCGACCAGCCTTGACACTTCAATCCAGCAGCACAAGACAAGCTGATCCAGTCAGCCTGGCTAGTTCTCATGCATTGAGGCGTCCCGCACGACGAGAGCTTGTCGCTCAAGCATGTCGGTTAGTGAAGAAAGGTTATACTAGCTCTGTTTCGTAATATATATATCTTTTTAGCAAGTTAAATTAGTTTGCTAAAAAGACTTATATTGCAGAACGGAGGGAGTAACTTATAAGGAAGCTCTTTGCCACATGTGAGTGGAGTTTTAGGTTTTTTGCTAGTGTTTAGCATGATTTGAGAAAGTCTGAACCTTATTTTGCTTGTTTAGCTTTTCCGTCAACTTCTAAGGAACCTGGTGTGTTTCAAGAACATGCAAATTCTGCATGTCTCTTCGTTGAGATTGGAAGCAGAATTGTTTTACATAGAAATTACAAATCCTTCAATCGAGGACGACATGTATGAAAACATAACAACTCGGTGCTATGCTGTGTTTGGGAATCTCACTGCATTTTAGGTAAAATTGATTTATTCAGCACCGAGTTTAAAACATATCGATACTCGATATATAACTATAAGAAAAAGATCAACACGTTGCTCCCTTTGGATTATATAATCAGACTTGTTGTTCATCCGGAAAATCAAGAACACAAGAGATCCACCACTGAAGACGGATCTTTAAAGGATACACGAGAAACACGCGACAGTGCACACGAGGCGCTGGGAGACACGGCTTAGCGCAGAGATAGCGTCTCATTCGCTACAAAATTTAGCCAAGGTGATTTGTGAATGCACTTCGAGATCCACCAGTCAAGACAGATCTTGCCTCAGGCCGTTGCCGGCGTCGGAGCGCTTGCGGGCCTCAAGGATCTCCTGCGTTGACTTGTAGTAGATGGCGTACACAATCCCCTGCCCCATAGCGAACATAACGCCCAGCCCGTTGGGGATCTGCACGGGAAGAAAATACCAATTAAACCTTCACCGGACCAAAAATAATCAAATTGGCACTCGTTTAGAACATTCGTGATGACGAACAGGTTATTACAGTAGAAAGAACTTATTATAATCCTCGGAAATACGTTGCCTGAGGCAAGGGTCAGCATGTGGTGCCGTGGCCGCGGACAAATGGCAGGGCAGGATTTGGCACAGTGCGAAAGCAACAGTGCCTGGTCTGGAAACGGAGACAGGCTGGTCAACATGGTCACCGGCGACAGCTGCTTGACCGTTCGATCTCGCGATGTCCGCCGAACCATGCCACCGCGGAAAAGCACGACACGAGGTCCGCGAGCAGGGCAAGATTTGGCACCACGAAAGCAACGGCGCCTGGAGCTGACCATACGCACGGGCTCGCCTAGAGCTGCATGCTACTACGATGGGCCATGGAATGGATTCTTGGTCCTCCTAGCTATCCTATCCTATCCAATCTTGCTCGAATTAAGCCTGCTTATCGTAGATCCAGCAAAAAAAAAACATGCGTGTAACATCTGAACTCGCAGGAAAGCAATGCATTGTCCAGTGTCCAGGGCCCTGTACTGGGTTACTTGTTTTAGTAATCCCCATCTCACACCGCTAATTTTCTAGTAGCTATAATGATGATTACTTTAATATCATATGAAGAACAGTAAGAAGAGCTGAATAACTTCAGAAGCCTTTTTTTTTTTTTTTGCGAGAACTTTAGAAGCCTTACGGTGATGTAGAGGTCGAACTTGATGAGGCCGTAGGCAGTCCAGCAGATGCCATTGAAAAGCGAGGCAAGGGACAGAAACAGGGGCATGTACTCCACGCTCTTGGTCTGGATCACCATTTTCTGAAATACGGCAGAACACGGAAATTAACATCCATTTTACAGCCAATTGATTGTCTTGTACTGTACAATGCATCCAAAGATCATGCACTAAAACGGAAACTATTTCATGTAGTACTTAGCAGAGCATGGACCATCAAAAAGCAGTACTGTACTCCACAAGGAAATTGTGATGCGGAAACTGAAAAGGTGTTTAAAACATGAGAAGAAAGGCCATGAAGAAATTTAACAAACTTGAGGGGAAAAGTGCAGCGGTGGGCGCAATTTCTTAATTAGTTGAATCAAAAAGTGAAGGATCAACAAAAAGAACAGTGCTAGTAGTTGATTTGGCAGCCCGTTATGGAAGCACGTATGTCATATTACTTTCCAGAAAAGAATATTACGCTGTTCAAGAAGATAGAGCAGAGAGGTCCCCGAAATAAAATATCAGAGAGAAACAACAAGATTGCTCATGCGTGCAGTGCATACACAGTATTCTATTCGACGTTGGTGAATCAAGTTACTACAGTAATCCAGTGTTCTTTTCTTATGCTTATTCACACTCGACGAGCAGTTAATTAATGATTTCCTTCCAGTAGTATCACCTGATCACCTGACGGCGACAATCACCAACTAGTATCGATCAATAGAATACTACCACCAAATCTCAGTCACATATACTACTAATTCCTGCGTGAGTACTTTCTAGTGGGTGAGGCAAGACGGGAGCGATGCGTACCATGACGGAGAGCGGCGCAGCGTACATGCCGGTGCTGAAGAGGGCGCAGAGGATGCGGACGACCATGGACCTGCGGGTCTGGGTGTGGGCGAGGCAGAGCACGAGCGCGGCGACGGAGCCGACGAAGGCGACCTCCGTGGCGGCGATGAGGACCACCTGGCGGCGGGCGGTGCCGATGGAGAAAGCGATGAAGAGCGCGATGTAGGTGAGCTCGATGGCCATGCCGATGCCGCTGATGGCGATGACGGGTATGCTGTAAGGGTGCACCAAGGGCAGGCCGTAGAGCATCCACATCATGCAGTTGAGGAGCGTGGCCAGGTACGGCACCGCCAAGTACTGCTCCACCGTCTTCTTCTTCCAGATTCGGTAGAACGTCGGCCTGCAAACGAAATTCCATCATACAAGCATGAGTTTGTGCGCGAATTCAAGCAGAAACTACTATTCCGCTGCTAATCAATTCTCTTCTGTTTTTTTTTTTTTTCGCTAGAACAGAAATCAAAATTATCGCCTCTGCAATCTCTCGAATTCGTACTCGTCCACGAAATGCCAAGTTCCGGCGCTAATTTACCCACTAAAACCAAATCTGGCATTCCGTATTTTCACTAGAAACTGAAGTTTTACTCATATCGAAAAGTTTGTTTTGAGTCGGTTCTTACCCTGGGGATAGAAAGAGCGCCAGGGCGGTTCCACTGCCTGCAAAGTTCCAGAAACATTACAAAAAAAAAGGCATCAGAAGCAGCAGATCTCGGTTTCCCGATAGAAGCAACACGACGAAGGACGAACATGGCGAGTCTCAGCAAATCCGGTGCGTGATGCTCGCGTTAGAAGTAGAGCAAAAGTTCGTGAAGACGATGTGGGTAAAGCCGAAGCGAAGAGAGGATGAAACAAAACGAGTCAACACCCCACATGATATGAAAAAGCAGTGCTACCATCTACCACGTGATTACTGCCGCCGTGCAGAGAAGCAGAGCGCGGGGGACGCACCTATGACGCCGATGACTTTGCAGATGGTGTCCAGCGAGACCATGGCGGGGCTCCGCCGGCGAGGAATAGGAACTGGTCTAGAGGGGAGGGATCGCCGCCGGGGTTTGGAGGGGAGAGACGAAGGGTGAGGAGGAGGGAGGACAGCAAGTGCAACGGACCCCTCTCTCTCTTTCTCTGTCCCACTGATCTGAAGGAAAGGCCAAACGGGTCTTTAAATAGAGTGGAAACCCCATCCCCCCCCCACACACAGCATCCTCATCTCAATTGAAAACTACGGAGTACGAAGTCAGCTCGGGCTGGGTGGTCCTGTTACCCAGCGCTTTGTAATTTTGTATAATCTGGAGGGAAAAGGCGGAGCATGGGAAGCTCCAACCACCCACATCGTAAGCACGAGTGGTTTGGTGTCAGGCGATACGCGGGACCCAGGCTGGCACAGTTGGGGAGACGGGGACCCAGGCTGGCACAGTTGGGGAGACGGCCCCTGTCATCCAGCCGGAGAGAAATTAAACATATTTAGCCTTTTTTGAAACTTTTTCACAAAATTGATCCAAAATCAAAACAATTTACAATTTGACCCTTTTCAGGGACGCCCGGCCCCAGGGCGCCATACTCGACGCCTCGGACAAAGGCGTCATCGACCTGCCACGGTGGTTTTACCCAGACCCACAATTTTAAGCGTAGCGTCTTAGATTGGGGTGCCATGCCCAGAGCCATAACGCCTTGTACGCAGGCATGCAATCGTTTGCCTAAATCCCCATCTCTGCATGCATGTGCACTTGATTCGGGAAGGTAAGAGCATCTTCCACGCGGGTCGTAAAAAGCGCCGTAAAGCTACTTTAGGGCGTCGGACAGAAAAACAGGCCACACTGGGGGTCGTAAAGCCTTGTCCGGCCAAAAATCTGTCCGGCATCGCGAATAGGGCCTCCAACATTGCGGGCTGCTTTTGCGATGTCGGACACTGTCCAGCCCGAGCCTCCGACAGATATGGCCCGCCCGTCATACACACGAAGTGAACCGGCAGTCATTTGTGCTTCCACCCCTCTATGCTCTATTCTCTGTCCGGCGATTCGCGCTACCGCCGCCACCGTCGTCGTAGCCATATCCGACATTCCCAATAGAACGGCCGATTGTCCTCCCCAACCGCAACACTCACCGCCACTGCTCACTGGCAAGGTCGGCCTTCTTCTCTTCTCTATCGGCGCGATCAGTAAGTCCCTCCCTCCCTCCCGCCCGCAAGGTGTTTGGCTGTTTGCCGACAATCCATTCTTTTATGATTTTCGATGTTTTGATGCTTGTTTAGGCTATGGATTCGGACGACAAAATGATGTTTCACCAAATGACGGAAGAGGTGACCGCACTTCAAATGGATGATGAGGAGAATGAAGTGGTCATCCGCATTCTTGTGGCGGCGGTGGAGGAGGAGGAGGCCGAACCCAAACGCGGAGGATCTAGGCCTGGAAAGAAGGGCAACACGAACCGAGAGCGGACTACCGGACATATGCTATTGTTCAACGATTATTTTTCGCACTAGCCGACCAACGATGAGGTTGCTTTTCACCGGCGCTTCAGGATGCAGAGAGGTTTGTTCCAGAGCATTGTGCATGGTGTGCGAGAATATGATCGGTACTTTGAGCTAAAGAGTGACTGCATCGGACTTCTTGGATTCTCATCTATTCAGAAATGCCCCGTTGCTTTATGGTCTTGTCGGGGGGCGACCCCCGGATAGGGTCAGTATGGACCGATATCCCGGAGTTGACCGGGTCAAGGTTGACCGGCATAACGTGGACCGGCATGGTCGAGATAGCCATGCTGGCATAAACCGACATAACGTGGACCGGCATGGTCAAGATAGCCATGCTGGCATAAACCGACATATCTAAACCGGCATAATCTGGACCGGCATGGTCGAGATAGCCATGCTGGCATAAACCGACATAGCATATCTGGACCGACATACCTGTTATGTCGGATTATCTTTACGGTTCCTTGTATGTGCAGGGGAAGGCAAACCGAGTCAAGTGTATCTGGCATGGCTATGCCGGATAAGAGGGAGGCGCCTTATCTCGGATGGTGGTCAAGGCGTGCGTCCCATCCCTTCAATCACGGAGCAGGGCATGGCGGCATGCCGCAAGTGGATGATGTGATATGTCTCCACCATACCGCTGACCAGGGCGGTACGGGGGAGCAGTGCACAGGAGTGGAGGGCATGTCCTGTCCAGGACAGAGGTGACCGTGATGACATGGGCTGACACGGGCCCGTCGTGGCGACAGTGGCGCGTGCGTCAGGTGACGACTGAGAGGTGACGCCGGCCAGGCATGGCCACAGTAGTTGCTACGTCAGCCCTACACTGTAACTCGGGGCACCGCTATATAAGGTGTCCAAGGCCTTCGTGCAAGGGGACTATTCCTGGAGACAAACTCACGTTAGACCTTAGACACCAGGAGCTCTCAACACCAGGAGGAGACGAGCTTCTCTCTCTAACCCGGGTAGCCTCAGCTCCTTGCATATAGCTCGAGGAGCGCCTCTGTAACCCGGATTGTGATACATATACACTCAGACAAGCAAGAGTAGGGGTTTTACCTCCTCACGAGGGCCCTGAACCTGGGTAAATCGCGTGTGTGTTTGTGTTCTTTGTGTGCGTAATCCTGCGCATAATCCCTCCCCAGTGCCAACAGCGTCCATTCGGACCCAACTCTAGCCATCATATGGCATCTGTCTGTTCAGCACGACGACAGTTGGCGCCCACCGTGGGGCCAGCAGTGGCGCTGGCTGGTGTTTTCATCCGGACGGGATCCCTCGTCGCCTCCGACGAGCTCGTGGTCGGTGGCCTTGTCCACAGATTCGGCTCGCTGAACGTCATCAGCGACAACGATGGTTGCTTCGGCAGCAGGCCGCTCCCGCGGAACGGCTGCCTCATCGAGTTCGGCGACCTCACGGTCTACGTCGCCACTGAGATCGTCTGCAGGTACCCCAAAAGGGTGCAAGTCGCTGCGGACCCTCCTGCAGTCTGCGCAGCTCATGGCCGGCGTAACGCTCGCCCCGCTAGCTGCGTGGAAGTCATGATGACCTCTCCGGTCGTTGCTACCCGAGGTGTTGCCGGTGAGGCCGACACTGGCACCAGATCCACCAGATCGGCGCGCCCGCCATTGGAGAAACCCGAGAACCGCGCGGTACATGCCGGTACATCAGGTGTGCCGGTTGTGCCGAGTCCTCTTCAGGACGCGATCGAGAAGCTGGCCACCCCAGTTGCTCCCAGCGCAGATGCGGCTCTGGCGCAGGCTCAGCTGGAGGAGCAGCGTCAGAGCATACTCCAGGAGGCTATCGAGGTAGCCCAAGTCAGGCAAGAGTTCGACATCTCCCTCCGTGAGTATAACAAAGCTCATGGTTTTACTCCAGTAGCAAACCATACTAGTCGCATAGATGAGGTGCGAAACTGAGGTAGAGACCTCAATGCTGAAATTGCTAGAGATGGTAGATCTAAGTCAAGTAGAACTGCTAGTCATGTGTCGGCTGATAAGCCTAGATATAGCACTCCTGGCAAGAACCTTAGGGCTGCAGAGGCAGCCGCAGCCGAGTTACCTAGCTTATCCGGTGAAGCTCGTCGTAAGCAGCAGGACCGGGTAAATGAATTGGTAGCTATTGCTAATCGTCAGAATGAGGCATACTTTAAGGCAAACCCAGGTGCTGGTGGGTCCCGGTTCATTCACTCGGCTGGTGGTGCCGGTGGAATGTCCAAGGGACAAGCTTCATCGCCGCATGTCGGCAGAGATCGTGACCGGAGTGTAAACTCTGGTAGAAACAAGCAAATGCAGACATATGATCCGGTTTATGCCAGAAAGCAGATAGCCGGGCAAGGCAGTGCCGGTCGGGGTGTCCCTGATCCCGGTCAAGGCAATCAAGGCGCCGGTCGGGTTCATCCGGCTGATCGAGACCAGCAACCTCGGTATCCGGCACCAAACCCACCTCGGCAACAACATGGTGCCGGGTATCCTGCTCAGCAGCAAGGAGGTGACCAAGTGGTCAACCGGTATGATGATGGTTACTCGGCTATGGAGAAGGCCGGGTGGTACCCAAGATATGCACATCTGGCGTCCGAGGGTGCACTTGGATCTCGGCTGGGAGCTCGCCAGCTGCCGGCACATGATGTCCGCAACAAGCTTGACAGAATCTATCTGTCTGAACTGCTGGAGGAGCAAGGCCCACCTGGTCCTACTTGTTTTGGACCCCGGATCATGAAGCAAGCATCGGTGCCGAACTTTCAGCTTCCCCGGGGCACAAAAACATATGACGGCAGTACTAAGCCGGAAGATTGGTTGACTGACTATGTCACAGCAGTACACATTGCTGGTGGAAGCCGCCGTTGGGCAGTGCGGTATGTGCCGCAGATGTTGGAAGGTCCATCCCGGATCTGGCTGAACAACTTGGAGGAAAACAACATCGATTGCTGTCTGGATTTCTCGGAAGTTTTCGTCAACAACTTTTCCAGCACATACAAGAGGCCGAATCGTCCTCAACAACTCTCCATGTGCCGACAGATGGATGATGAAACTGACCGGGAGTACCTGACAAGATGGAGTACAATCCGGAACTCCTGTGAAGGAGTCATTGAATCGCAGGCCATTGCTTGGTTTGCTCAGGGGTGCCGACATGGCACCATGCTCTGGCAAAGATTGCAGAGAGAAATGCCGGCCACTCTGGCCGAGACAATCAAGATAGCTGACAGTTATGCTTTGGGTGACCCCACACAGCCTTTGCTGACCCCGGTTGAACGGAGTAAGAGGTATCCGGTCAATGATGCTGACCGTTCTTCCAGGCAGAATGACCGCCCGGATTTCAGGCTCAAGAGAAGAGATGATCGGCCTGATTACCGATATGGGTCCAACCAGGTTGCTGCTGTTGATCAGGATCAACCGGATGCCGGCAACAGCCAGCGTCAGAAGAGCAGTGGTCCTTCCTGGGGCCAAAACCCGGGTGGAAAGAAGCCATGGGGCGATGGGAAGAAGCCTTGGGAGGACAAGCCGAGGTACACCTTTGAGATGATGCTGGATGGGCCTTGCAGCTACCACACTCCGAACCCCAGCAGACCGGCTAACCACACAACCCGGCAGTGCAGCTGGTACCAGCGTATGTTGAGGGATAGTCCGTCGACACATCCGTCGCTTCCACCACTACCTCGATCTGCACCACTTACGGGTGCAAACACTATACCCTTGAATGCACCTCCGAGGCCTGCGGATAACAGGAGGAGGCCGGAGAATGTCAACCAGGTGGCCAATGGGGCCAACACCAACAACAACAACAACACCAACAACAACAACAACAACAACAACAACAACAACAATGCTGGTCCTAGCCGGCAGAATGAGTATCGGGAGCACCACCAGAGCTACATGGTCTTTGTGACCGAGCCAACTGATAAGCAGAGCCAGCATCGGTGTGCGATGGAGGTGAACGTAGTCATGCCGGCTGTGCCGAAATTCATGTACTGGTCCGAGCAAGAGGTCAGCTGGAGCCGTGATGACCATCCCAAGGTCATGCCTAACCCAGGAGGGTATGCTCTAGTTGTGGATCCGACATTCATCGGACCCACCATTAACACCAGGTTCACCCGGGTTCTCATTGATAATGGGAGCAGTATCAATATCATGTACCGGGATACCATGCTCAAGATGGGCCTCGCAGAGAACATGTTGCAGCCAAGCCGGACTACCTTCCATGGTATTGTGCCGGGTGTCTCTTGTGCACCCATGGGCACAGTTTGGGTCGACGTCTTGTTCGGCACCAAGGAGAACAGCCGGATGGAAAGCCTTCAGTTCGAGGTCGTGGACCTCGAAAGTCCATATCATGCCTTGCTCGGCAGACCGGCATTGGCCAAGTTCATGGCGTCCACTCATGTGGCCTACCTCAAGATGAAGCTGCCGGGTCCTAATGGTATCATTACCATCTCGGGCAACTACAGGCGTGCCATGGAGTGTGTAATGCATGTAAAATGCATACATGAACTTTGCATTATAATTCTCATATTTCAATCATATTTGCATCATATAAGGGTTATATCATGATCTTATAATGATGTTGGGAATATTTCACAGTTTTCCTATTTTTCTGGAATTAACCCTGCACTGGCAGAAAACCCTATTTTCTATATTTTGATGTTTCAGGGACCCAAACGACGTCCAAATGACCTGGAAATTTACGAGCATCAGTTTTAGGAAGGAAGAAGACTTGGGAGCGAAGGAAGCAAACAAGCGGAGGCCCGAGGCCCAAAAGGGGGTGGCCCACGCGGCCAGATTCCTTGGCCGCGTGGGGCCCACCTTCTGGAGCCTCGTGGCTCCGTTGCCGTCGATCTTTTCGCCCACGACTCCGTCTTGACCTAAAACCGACTATAAAAATAGCCCCCCGACGTAGATCGCGAGGAGGCGGCCGCAAACAGAGAAACACCGAAACAGAGACCTGGAGCTGTAGATTGGAGGGGAAGAACTCCGGCGGAGCGCTGCCGGGGTGGTCTCCATCTCCCCCAACGACATCTCCATCGTCTCCATGATGAAGGGGGAGTAGTCTCCCTCGGGGCTGAGGGCTCATGCCGGTAGCTATGTGGTTTATCTCTCTCTCCCATGGTGTGATCTTTATGTGATCATGAGCTTTGTAATCTAGTTGAATCCATAGATGTTACTCTTCATCATCTTATGAATTATGCTACTCAAGTGGTTTTATTGATGTGATTTCCGGAGTCACCTTTGTCCCATGGTGTGAAGTTGACAGTGTGTGCACCGTGTGTGGCTCTTAGGCTAAAGATTACAGGAATACTTATCATGAGTTATTATTTGTGTTGGATGTCTCTATGATATTGTGGTATTTGTTAATACTATCTTTGGATGCGGATAGTGATCGCATGAAGTGTCCATAGATGTGGAATACGAACTTTAAGGTGTGCTTTTTGTAGCCCTACACAATGGATTGGTGTTCGTTATCCAACTAGAAGATAGTTCGGGGTAGCATAGTGAAGAGGAAATATCTATGTATTCAATTATATTATTATTGTTGAGAGTGTCCACTAGTGAAAGTATGATCCCTAGGCCTTATTTCCAAGCACCGTTTACACATTTGTCTTGTCCTCTTGCATTGAAGAGGATTGGGACACTTTCACATTCTTGTTTTGTTACATTAAACTTCCATCCATTAAATCAACCATCTTGTTCTTTAAACTTGTTTAGTGCATAATCAACTAAAACTTGTGACACTTTAGTTGTAGGGAATAGATAACTTTTCCTTCTTGCTCCTGCGGATCGATACCCTACTTCCACATTGAGAGGTGCTACAGTGATCCCCAACTCTTGGGGATTATCAAGTACTTTTCTGGCGCCGTTGCCGGGGAGCGTAGCGCGTAAGTTTCTATTCTTGTTTGCACTAGTTATTTACTTTCAGTTTTGCATTTAGTTTAGTTTTACTTTCAGTTTTGCATTTATCAAAAACCCAAAACAATTTAGAAAACGGAAAACAACAAAAAATTAGAGAGCTTTATAAAATTTATCTTGAAATTGGTCATGATGCTTTTGAAGAGAAAATTAAAAAACCTATGGAACTTTATTTGCATAACAATCATGCTAGTAGCAATGTTATTAGTATGATCTCTTTGAATGTCATTGTTGCTATTGCTATGGAAAATTGCAAGCTTGGGGATGCCGGTTTGATGAATATGATCTTTTTGGTCCCCCAAGCTTTGAGGAGGAAATTTTCTTTGATGATACTATGCCTCCTATATATGATGATTATAATGATGAATGTGATCTTTTCAGTCCACCTACTATTGAGCATAAAATTTCTTATGATTATGATATGCCTCCTATATATGATGATTACAATGATGGCTATGGTAGTTTTACTCCCACTATTATTAATGAGAAGGATTTTACTTATGTGGAGAGTAATAATAATTCTTTTATGCATGTGAATCATGACAAGAATGCTTTATATGATACTTATATTGTTCAGTTTGTTCATGATGGCACTGAAATTTATTATGAGAGAGGGAAACATGTCTCTAAATATCTCAATAATACTATGTTTCCTCTCTTTATGTTGAAGGTTTTAATGTTGCACTTGCTTTACCTTCCTATGATAATTACAATATGCTTCATTGATTTATTTCCTTACAAGATCCCAATGCATAGGAAGTGGGTTAGACTTAAATGTGTTTCATATTTTTCTCTTGATGCTCTCTTTTGCATTTCAATTCTTATTCCTATGTGAGCATCATTAAATAACCTCTTTTGAGAGGTAGGATCAAACAATAGTGATTTGCTGTCCAGAAAACAGGTTCCTTAGCTTCACAGCGAAAAATGTTAAAAATCACAGAAAAGGAATTTTGACTTGATTTTACGACAGCAATCTTCAGTTATTATTACACAATTCATTAGTTCAAAGTTTTCTGATTTGAGCAACGTAAGTGCCTCTGAAAATTCACTCTTTACGGGCTGTTCAGTTTTTGACAGATTCTGTCTTTATTTTGCATTACTCTCATTACTTGTGTTTTGTGTGGTTCTATTGATCAAAGAGCAATGCACAACCATAAGTAACAGTAGATAATGTTTAGAATCAGCTCATGATATGTCTTTGCTGTACCTATGATGATTTAATTTATGGAGACACTAACCCCTCTAATCAAGTTTTATGTTGAGTTTTGTGTAAAGAGAATTTTCAAGTGTAAGAGTTGAGGGTGATGAACAAAGATCAAGAGGGACAACCACTCAAGCTTGGGGATGTTACCCCTAGGCTCACCCTACCTATATCAAATAAGTACAAGAATTTAAGCTTGGGGATGCCAAGCCACCTCACTCCAACCATCTTGATACCAAGTAAGTAAGCCTAGCTATATGGCTATAAAGAAAGCGTTTTACGGGAGGCAACCCGGTTTTTTTATTTTTTATTTTCTTTGTGTACTCTTGCTGTAACAAGAGACTTAGTTTTTAGTTTATTTTTTGAAATTTTTAATAAAGTGCCAAGTTTTACCCATTTTGGTTTGAAAAAGTTGTTATTTTGCATGCGGAGATTTCATTCCAGCACAAGTCTGTGCACGGTTTGATTTTTATTTATTATTTTGTAAATCCGAATGAGCTGATATTTTTAATGTAATTGCAAATTTTCATTCTCTGTATGCATGAATTTTCTCAGAATTTTTTGACATGTGTAAGTCAGGTAGAAAAATACGTTTTGCTGCTGCCATTTTTCTGGACAGATTCTGTCCAATATTGTTTGATGCATGTTTTGAAGTTTTAACTTGAATCTTGTTGAGCCAATTGAGTTTATGAATGGGCATACAACAATATACACTCTCTGGACATTCACATGAATTTTTGTCTAAGAATTATAAGCAGCAAGTTATGCATTTGTCTATCACTACTAATGTCATCCCACAGAAAAGAAATGGGAGAAACAGTGTTTTGAAGTTTTTTTCACAGGGATTAGAGGAGATGCACCAAGAGCTATCCAAGGATGGTGAAAACCATAAGCTTGGGGATGTGAAGACAACCCCACTGGACCAACACACTCTCGGTTTGCACACGTCTAACTTCTGTTTTTCTATCAATGCACTTTATCGCATAAACTTGGAGCGTCTTTTATTTGCTTGTTATGTTAGTTTAGTTTTTGTTTTGAGACCACCACTATCATTTATATATGAGAGAGCTACTGGAAGTTTGGGTTGAATAAAGTTGGATGCTAAATAAAATATTGGGAATGGGATGTTTAAGTTGATTTAAAAAGATACATATAGTTGCATAATTCATATGTTTTTAATGAGTGTCAATTTGCAAGTGTTTTATCAAGAGCTATCTTATATTCATGTTTTGATGCTGAATGTTACTTTACTTGGTTTAACATGGATTGAGTAGTTCTATGGACACTTGTGCATGCATTTAGTTGGTCAACTTTCTCCCTTTTGCTAGCCCAAAAATCCCAACAAGTAAAAAACTTGTTTCCAACACCTTCAACCAAAGTTTTTCCAGTGAGTCCACCATATCTACCTATTAGCTTTATGATATTCCGAGTATGTATATCATGTTACTTTGAGTTATCTATACCTCTGAATTAAAATGCTTATGTTATTGATTGTTATGTGAAAAATCTGGTTAAATAGCTCTCACGCTTTATTATTGCACTTAATAAACATGAACCATTGTGATTAAAATTATGAAGTTGTGAATTTGACAAGAGTCTTGGTTGCTAGTTAGCCCAATGTGCTGTCACATGGCAAGCTTTCAACATTGCACTGAATTATATTTAGTTGATATCATGTACTTTTGTTTATGGATGCTTATCATGGTGCAAAATAAATGTGGAAATTTAGTATGTTTAAGTGGTTGTATAAATGGCTAGAGAGATACCTGGGCTGCTAATCTAAGCCATGCTGTCATGGTGGAAATTTACTTACATGCTATGTGAACCTTCAGTGATGCAGCTCACAATAAAAAGCTATATCAATAGTAAAAAAAAAGGTGTTGAGATTGTTCCTTATGTTTGTTTGTCTTGTCATTTTGATATGGGCTTGTTCCATGTCCTGTGACAAGAGGTACCCCAGTTGATCTTCTATATGACGCTATTATACAATGCTTTTACTTAAACTTGCTTTATTTCCCAAGTTGAGTAACACCGTGGTGTAAGTACTCATATTCAAGGGGCATGAAACTTTCAACCATTTCTTTGTCAAGCACACTACTCATATTTGCTTTCACATTAAACTTAACCATTAAATATGCTATGATAAGGGTTAATGAGAGCTTGATACCAATGATACCACATTGCAAACATTAACTTAAGTAGAAGTATTTGGAAGTTAGATGAAGCTTGTTCATGTTTTTACCTCTACTCATATATATCTATCCAAAGTGTCCTCCTTTTATATTCAGTTTTATAAGAGTACTCTATGACCATTACAGGATCTTTTTACTTTTCATTATGCATACATTTGGTCCATAGTACTTTCTTCTATGTTACACTTTGTGAATTATCATTGAACATCCTTGCATTGAATATTTGATATCACCTTATAATCTATCTTGCATATTGCTACTCCTTTGAAGAATGAATCATTTGACTCTATGTAGCAATAATAATCATCTTTGATATCCATTGATAGCATTAAAATGCAAAGTCCATGTTGGTTTTATCACCTTCATACTCGAGGACGAGTATAGGTTAAGCTTGGGGATGTTGATGCATGTAAAATACATACATGAACTTTGCATTATAATTCTCATATTTCAATCATATTTTCATCATGTAAGGGTTATATCATGATTTTATAATGATTTTGGGAATATTTCACAGTTTTCCTATTTTTCTGGAATTAACCCTGCACTGGCAGAAAACCCTATTTTCTATATTTTGATGTTTCAGGGACCCAAACGACGTCCAAATGACCTGGAAATTTACGAGCATCAGTTTTAGGAAGGAAGAAGACTTGGGAGCGAAGGAAGCAAACGAGCAGAGGCCTGAGGCCCAAAAGAGGGTGGCCCACGCGGCCAGATTCCTTGGCCGCATGGGGCCCACCTTCTGGAGCCTCGTGGCTCCGTTGCCGTCGATCTTTTCGCCCACGACTCCGTCTTGACCAAAAATAGCCCCCCGATGTAGATCGCGAGGAGGCGGTCGCGAACAGAGAAACACCGAAACAGAGACCTGGAGATGCAGATTGGAGGGGGAAAACTCAGGCGGAGCGCTGCCGGGGTGATCTCCATCTCCCCCAACGACGTCTCCACCATCTCCATGATGAGGAGGGAGTAGTCCCTCATCAGGGCTGTGGGCTGATGCCGATAGCTATGTGGTTTATCTCTCTCTCCTCATGGTGTGATCTTTATGTGATCATGAGCTTTGTAATCTAGTTGAATCCATAGATGTTACTCTTCATCATCTTATGAGTTATGCTATTCAAGTGGTTTTATTGATGTGATTTCCGGAGTCACCTTTGTCACATGGTGTGAAGTTGACAGTGTGTGCACCGTGTGTGGCTCTTAGGCTAAAGATTACATGAATACTTATCATGAGTTATTATTTGTGTTGGATGTCTTTATGATATTGTGGTGTTTGTTATTACTATCTTTGGATGCGGATAGTGACCGCATGAAGTGTCCATAGATGTGGAATACGAAATTTAAGGTGTGCTTTTTGTAGCCCTACACAATGGATTGGTGTTCGTTATCCAACTAGAAGATAGTTCGGGGTAGCATAGTGAAGAGGAAATATCTATGTATTCAATTATATTATTATTGTTGAGAGTGTCCACTAGTGAAAGTATTCCCTAGGCCTTATTTCCAAGCACCGTTTACACATTTGTCTTGTCCTCTTGCATTGAAGAGGATTGGGACACTTTCACATTCTTGTTTTGTTACATTAAAATTCCATCCATTAAATCAACCATCTTGTTCTTTAAACTTGTTTAGTGCATAATCAACTAAAACTTGTGACACTTTAGTTGTAGGGAATTGATAACTTTTCCTTCTTGCACCTGCTGATCGATACCCTACTTCCAAATTGAGATGTGCTACAGTGATCCCCTGCTCTTGGGGGTTATCAGTGTGCCTCGGCTGGATCATGCCTAGCCGAGTCACTGGTTATCGCAGCGGAGAAGAAAAGGATCCACGAGGTGGTGGCTTTGGCCCAGTCAGCTCAACTCGGCATGCCGGGTGTGGCCAACCCGCAGCAAAGCGCCACGTTCCAGGCGACCAAGGAAACCAAGAAGGCCAAGATCGACGAGGCTAACCCGGACCACTCCGTCATCATCTGTGCCGGGTTGGACAGCAAATAGGAAAGCAAGCTCATCAACTTCCTCCGTGAGAATCAGGATATCTTTGCATGGTCCAATCAGGACTTGCCGGGTGTTCCGAGGGAGTTGGCTGAGCACTCATTACATGTTAGGCCGGATGCTAGGCCAGTGAATCAACCGACGCGACGTCTCGCTGCGGAGAGAAGGAAAGCCGTTGGTGACGAGATAGCCAAGCAACTCGCGTCAAATTCCATCGTGGAAGTGCAGTACCTGGACTGGTTGGCTAACCCGGTCCTGGTAGAGAAGAAGAAGGATGACCCGAATGCGGTCACAGTTTGGCGCATGTGTATCGATTACACACATCTGAACAAGGCATGTCCTAAAGATCCATTCCCACTGCCTCGGATTGATCAGGTGATCGATTCCACGGCCGGATGTGAACTGTTATCATTTGTAGATGCCTACTCTGGTTTCCACCAGATCCCATTGAACCCAGTTGATCAAATAAAGACTGCCTTTATTACCCCGTACGGGGCTTATTGCTATCATGTCATGTGTTTTGGCTTGAGAAATGCCGGTGCTGCTTATCAGAGATGCATGCAGAAATGTTTGCATGATCAAATCGGCAAAAATGTGCAGGTGTATGTCGACGACATAGTCATCAAGACCAAGGAAAAACATACCTTGTTGGATGATCTCAAAGTGACATTAGCAAACCTGCGAAAATTCCGGTTAAAACTTAACCCGGATAAATGTACATTTGGGGTGCCGGCAGGCAAGTTACTCGGCTTCCTTGTGTCGAGCCGAGGTATCGAGGGAAATCCGACTAAGATCCGTGCTATAGAGACCATGAAATTACTGAGGTGTCTCAGGGATGTGCAGAAGTTCACTGGTTGCCTGGCATCCTTGAGTCGGTTTGTTGGTCGGTTGGGTGAAAAGGCCTTGCCTTTGTACCAACTGATGAAGAAAGCAGATAGATTCACATGGACCCCGCAGGCAGATGCGGCATTCCATGAACTAAAAAAGATGTTGGCTACAGCGCCGATACTGGCCTCACCATTACCAAAAGAGCCGATGTTTCTCTATGTTGCAGCCACTAACCGGGTCATTAGTGTTGTGATAGTGGTAGAACGAGAAGAAGAGGGAACCCTGGTGCAGAGACCAGTGTATTACCTGAGCGAGGTGATCTCAGCGTCGAAACAAAATTACCCTCACTACCAGAAGATGACATACGGTGTCTATATGGCGGCTAAGAAATTAAAGCACTACTTCTAAGAGCACCGTATAACGGTGGTATGTGCAGCTCCAATCTCAAAGATCATCGGCAACAAAGATGCGAGTGGCCGGGTAGCCAAGTGGGCCATTGAGCTAGCGGCTTACACACCGCAATACGCGAGAAGGGATGCCATCAAATCTTAGGTTTTGGCTGATTTTCTCGTCGATTGGGCCGAGATGCAGTATGAGCCACCATTGCCTGACTCCAATTACTAGAGAATGTATTTTGATGGATCTAAAGTGAAAGAGGGCCTGGGTGCCAGCGTGGTTCTTACCTCACCAAAGAGTGATCAGCTGAAATATGTGCTGCAAGTGCACTTTGCCGCATCTAACAATGTGGCCGAGTATGAGGCATTGATTCATGGACTTAAGGTGGCCAGGGAAATCCGCATTCGCCGGATAGTGTGCTATGGTGATTCGGACCTGGTGGTTCAGCAGACCTCGGGCAATTGGGATGCCTTGGATGCCAACATGGCGGCATATCGGTTCCATCTCCAGAAGACCGTGGGGTATTTTGATGGTTGTGAATTCCGTCATGTGCGACGGACAGAAAATGAAAGTGCCGACATGCTGTCCAAGATAGGTTCATACCGGCAGGCCATCCCGGTCAGCGTAGCACTAGAGCATTTGCGAAAGCCATCACCCGAGTCCGAGTCAATATTTATCCCGGGAAATCCGGAATCTGATGTCGTCCCGATGGACGTGGATGTCGGGTGCACTCTGCAGGACTCGGGGACTGCTCGGGAGAACTCGGGGACTGCTTGGGAAAACCCGGGGACTTGTCAGCCTATGTCGGGTGTGACAATGTCGGTTGAGGCAATGGAGATCGATGAGCCTGTACTCGGTGTTCGTCCTGTGCCGGCTTGGGCACAACCCATCATGTCATATATGATGGATGGCAGTTTGCCAAGTGATGAGGTCTCGGCTAGACAAATACAAAGGCGATCCAAAGCTTTTACCATCATCAACGCCGAGCTGTACAAGAGAAGTGCAACCACGGTACTTCAGCGCTGTGTCGAACCGGAGGAAGGGCAAGAGATTCTCCGAGATATCCATCAAGGAGAATGTGGTCATCACGCGTCTTCAAGAGCCATGGTGGCTAAGGCATTCCGATATGGGTTCTATTGGACCAGTGCTTTGCAACAAGCAGAGGACATTGTCCGGAAATGCGAAGGATGTCAGAGATTTGCCAATAAAATTCACATGCCGGCTTCAGCACTCAAAACTATTCCCATCACATGGCCATTTGCTGTTTGGTGTCTGGATATGGTGGGACCGTTCAAGCCAGCTAGAGGCAACATGACTCACATACTGGTGATGGTGGACAAGTTCACCAAGTGGATAGAGGTGAAGCCAATAAGGAAGTGTGACGGCCGCACGGCTGTATCTTTCCTAAAAGATATCATTCTGAGATATGGTCATCCGCACAGCATTATCACGGATAATGGCACCAATTTTGCCGAAGGAGCCTTTGCTCGGTTCTGCCAGGAAAAGAGGATCCGGCTGGACCTGGCATCGGTTGCACATCCTCAGTCCAATGGACAAGTTGAAAGATCAAATGCACTAGTTTTATCCGGCATAAAACCCCGGTTAATTGAGCCACTGCTACGCTCTCCGGGTTGTTGGCTGGATGAACTACCGGCAGTGTTATGGAGTCTCCGGACTACGCCGAATCGCTCTACTGGCTACACGCCATTCTTTCTGGTCTATGGAGCAGAAGCGGTCCTGCCGACCGACATAGAGCATGACTCGCCAAGAGTCGCATTATACACAAAATCCAAGGCTAGGGAATCTTGGGAGAATGATCTCGATCTGCTCGAGGAGGCACGAGAGTTGGCATTGTCCAAATCAACGATATATCAGCAGAATCTCCGGCGTTATCATAGCCGGAAAGTGAACCCTCGCAAGTTCCGCGAGGGGGACTTGGTGCTTAGGCTTGTGCAGCGCACCGCCGGCATGCACAAATTGTCACCTCCATGGGAAGGACCGTTTATTGTGAGCAAGGCTCTGCACAATGATGCTTATTATCTTATAGATGCTCAGGCGCAGGTGAAAAACAAGATGGACAGATCCGGAGAGGAGACCAAACGACCCTGGAATGTAGCCCTGCTTCGCCCTTTTTACTCTTAAGGACGCAATGTATGTATCTCGGAACCCTGAAATGAAATGTCGGCACCTGAAAGAGACTCGGGGACTGCCTTGTTCAAAAAATCTGTGTTTATTTATGTATTTATCGTTGTTCTCCCTATGTCGGATGCTCTAGATCATATCTCAAAGTTTTTAAGTATTGTATGCTATGTTTTTGCGGTCTCGTGAGTCGATTGTTGAAGGCCAAAATGGTAGACAAGATCTGGAATCGCAACACCTAGTAGACAAGAAAACAAACTCGGGGACTTGGCCCAAGGGCGATCCGGCATATGTTGTTTATTAATCCTGTGTTTTGTTCCTTACTTTTATGTCGGATGACTTTAAACCTTATCTCAAAGTTTCTAAGTATTGTATGCTATGTTTCTGGAATCTTGTGACTCGACTGTCGAACACCAAAATGGTAGACAAGAGCTAAGGTTGCAAAGTATAGTAAACAAGAAAGTGAACTCGGGGACTCGGTTCAAAATGATCCGGCATTCAGCAAATCTTGTTGAAACTTGCAAAATAGAGTAGCAATCCTAAAAACTTAAAGGTTTATATTACATCTGCACCCGGCATCCCGGGGATTTAACGATTTGAGTTTCTCTGAGTTTAAACTGCAGCATCAGATTTACTCGGATCGGTAGGAGAAGCGGGAGTCTTGGCGGCGGGGTCGGCTGCAGTCTCCGCGGCTGTGCCGGCGGCGGCATCGGGAGGCATGTCGGCTTGGATTTCCTCGTCAACCTCCTCTTCGTCTTCGCTCACCCCTTCTTCTTCGTCATCGGAATACACTGGACCCTCGACGAAGTCATGAATCGGGGCATATCGGATGAAGGAGTACGCCCTTTCCTGGCGGCGCTGGACGAGTGCCGGATCTTTTGTCCATTTTGAGTCGGCGCGCATCGATTGGAGCGCGTCGAGATTGATACCTTCATACCAGGAGAGGACGTAGATCATGGCCTCATCTGCACCAACTCGGGCGGCAGATGCTCGCCACTCTCGGAGCCGTTGCTCGCAGGCCTGCAGGCACTGGGATAGCTCATCAACTGAGGCCGGGGTCTCAGCATTTGGCCAGAGAACCCGGTACACCCGGATGGCGGCATCGAGGAGACCAACTCCAATGGCTCTCATAGGCGACATACGTGAACTCAAGGCCGTCAGGTGGTCTTCGATTTCCCACTCATGCGAGATCGGACCAGACTTGGCTCTCCTCTCTCGGGCCTTGCGAGTAACGTTATCCGCGGCAGGCTGAGAGTGGGGGAAGTGCCCTGAGAAAAGAATAGCTAACACCGAGCTAAGTTACATGACGGCATACATTGGATGTCGGTAAAGACAGAAGAGTAAAGGAGGCTTACTGGCCATCTCGCTGTTGATCCTGGCGAGCTCCACCAACCATTTGTCGGTCTTCTCCTTGAGAGTCTGCAGTTCTTGCTGGGCCGAGGTAGCGCGGACCTCGGTTTGATCAAGCGTCTCCTTGAGTTTCTGGGTCTCATCTACCCGGAGCTGTTTTTCCTCGGCGGCAGTTTTCTCAAGAGCAGCATTGTGACTCTGCGCCTTTTCGAGCTCGGCCTTTAGCCGGGACACCTCGTCCCGTTCCTTCTTGAGCTCGGCCTCGTGTGCGTCCGCGCGGGATTTTTGCTCGGCTGCGCCGAGATAGCAAAGTCAACATATAAAAATAGATGCAAGTGCAAAGTAGGGCACAGAGGGTGACTTACTCTCAAGCTCGGAGATCCGCTTCAGCAGCTCTTCAACCTTGGCCTCCGTCCCGACTATTTATGTCGGCAAAAGAAAAGAAGTTAGAGATGAGATCAAGGCTGTTGAGCACAATTGCTATGTCGGAGGGAGAAAATGGTACCTTTGCTGTTCAGCTCAGCCTGCAGCTGCTTGTATTTGTCGGAGAGCTTTCTGTGCGCCAGCAGGAGCTTATGGTGCAGCTGGGTCCGTTTGGTCGTGCAAGCCTGGAAAGAGGAAATGTTAGTATTATTTGTGAAGATTCGCGCCGAGTAATCTTTACTCGACCGAGTTTCAACTACTCGACCCGAATCTCGGGGACTGGGGATAGTGGATATCTATTATGAAAAGAGCTAACCGAGTAATCTTTACTCGGCGGTGTTTACCTCGGCAACTTTGTCGGCTTCGATGACGGCAGCCTTCACCGCGAACATCTTCTGGGCGAGAAGACTCGGACCTGCGGGGTGCCGCGAGGTCACCTCGCCCGAGTCAGCAGCATTCCAGTCCATGCTATACTGCTCGAGCGAGCCCAAGCTTTTCCCGCTCAGAGTTCGCAGCGGAGCAAACCCCCAGCTGGTGGTGGTAGTCTGTATGCCGGTTGATGTTGCTGCGGTTGCACCTTGGCCTGGTGGCACGACCAACCGTCTATCCGGGTTGGGCGGCGCTACTTTGACCGGCGATTTCCCGGTCGCAGAGGGCGCGGCCTTCTTCGGCTGTGTCGGTGGCGGCGGTGGCCGCTGCGGTTGTTGCTGCTGGTGTGTCGGCGGTGTCGGCCGTGGCTGTTGTTGCTGCTGTTGTTGTTGTTGTTGTTGTTGTTGTTGTTGCTGCTGTTGCTGCTGAGATTGCTCCGGTCTTTCCGGAGTCTTTGTCCTTTCTATCTCGGTGTCCATGGAGTGGACACCGGGATCTTCATCTCGGTCGGGCGCTGAGGTGTCGGCTCCGACCGGACCCGTGGCTTCCGCTCTTGGGATGTTCTGTCCCCCTCCGATCTCGGCATCGGATCCCGGAGCTGAGGGATGTGCCGGTGGGCTCATCCTTGGCGGGCTTGGCACGCGGGTGTCGGCATGCCCGGACGGCGGCGGCGTCACCAGAGGTGACCGGATGGAGGACGCGCTTTGCGTGACCTCCAGGGGGTCCCTGCAGTGGAATGAGACAATTTGTTATCTCGGTCAAAGGAAAAGAACGAGCGAAGCAAGAAGGATCAGGATATGGAATATATGTCGGCAAAAGTATCTTACGCAACGGTGGTTGGTCTTTGGCGTGGCCTCCTCAACACCTTCTTCTTTTGCTTCTTCTTCGGAGGGCCCGAATCTCCTGAAGGCCCGGCATCTGAGGACCCGGTCGCTGTGCGCTTCCGGAGCGGGCCTTGGCTTCCCACGGCAAGGGGCGGCACCTCGAGCACCTGGCCGCCCGAGTCAGCTGATGTCGAGGGCAGCGGATATGAGAATGCGATTGGGCAAGGATCATATACCTCCAGAATTTGACAGTCGTCATCGTCAGACCAATCTCGCATGGAGGCACGAGTCTTACCCGTAGCAGGAACAGAGCCGACGTCGGGGATCGGCATGTAATCCTCGTTGTCCGGGTCTTCCGTGTCGGTGACAACGAGATCCTTACCCCAGTTGGTGGATGGATCCGGTCCATCCTCGGTCTTCTGCCGTGCAAATCTCTGCACAACCAACACGAAGAGTCCGGTTAATTCAAAGGATAAAATAGCGCACCGACATAAGAGTTTATGTCGGCAGAAAACTTATGTCGGCTGAGGTCTCAGGTTACTTACGGCGGGCGGAAGATTGTTCCGGCTATGGGGTTCCTTGCCCCATTCCCAGTCATCTATCATCTACGTCCGGGCTATGGACTTGACGCGCCTCCGGATCTGGGCCTTGGTCAGTTCATGTGTGCTTGTCCGGGTTGGATCAAGCGGGCCACTCATGTGGCATATCTTGTGAACCCGGCACTGGAGAGGGGAAACCTGGCGACTAATGAATGTCGCCAGCAGGTCATCGGCCGACATCCCCTCTTCCTTCAGCTGCTCGACGACCCGGTGGATGTCATTCACGTCCCGAACCTTCTCCTTCGGGTTGTACCCCCAGTTGTGTTGCGCAGTGGGGGGGTCGAGGACGAATGTCGGCAGGTTGATCAGATCGACGTCGGTCGATTTCTTCACATAGAAGAATGATCGGAGCCATTTCTAGCATGACTCCAGACCGTAGATGCGAGGAAAGATAGAGGTTTGCCGAGGTATGACGGTGGCGGCCCCGCACTGGGTCATGAATCTGGTCGCGCCGGGGTTTTCGGGATCCGGAATAACCTATTTCCGAAACTGGAAGTACTTGGACCAGAAGTTGATAGAGGGCCAGAGGCTGAGGTATCCCTCCGAGAAAGAGACATGGGCAGAGAGTGTGGTGATGGAATTAGCCGGAAAGTGATGAGGTTGGAGACGAAATTTGTCGAGGAAATTGTGCATGAAATGGCTAACGGGGAGCCCAAACCCGCGCTCAAAGTGGGCAACAAAGACAACATACGCACCGGCTTGAAGATCCGGCACAAGCTCGGGGCCGGGTAACCTGCATGTCACGCCGGCCGGGATGCGGCGTGTCCGGATCAACCAGTCTATCTCGGCCTGGGTGACGTCGGAACCCTCCCATGCGGCTCTGGTGGATCCCTCCATCACCAGCTCCTCGGTAGGTTCGATGGCGGTGTCCTGAGAAGACATTTGGGCGGCGGAGCTTGGCGGCGACCACCGGTTGCCCGTGGCGACGCGGCGGCGTGCTGCATAGTGTACACCGGCGGTGAGCGATGCGTCACCAAGATGGAGAAAGAAAAAAGAAGAAAGCACTACGGCGGGGAGGTCACCGGCGACGCGTGATGCGTCACGGCGGCGGAGAAAGCAGAGAGCAAGATGCAAAAGAGGAAAAGAAAAGGGGAAAACTTACCGCGGTGGCGGAGCTTGACGCGCTGTGCGGCGGCGGCGTGCTGCGCGCGGTGCGTCGGTGCGCGCGGTGCGGCGGTGGCATTCGGCTACGACGGCGGCAGAGGCGTGCGCGGGGCAGTGCGGCGGCGGCGATGTGCTCTGCGCGCTGGAGGAGAAAGAGACAGAGAGGAGGAGATTTGAATGCGAGAAGGGGGAAAATCTACCCCCTCCCTCCTATTTAACGGCGAGGGGAGATCGTGCGCCCTGGATTTACTGCGCACGATCTCCGTAACCGACGGGGGAAACTACCCCACGATCCACCCCACGATCGGCCACAGGAGGCCAACCGCCCGATATGGCACAGCAGATCATGCAGGACCCGAGGCGCCGCGCGGGCGATGCAGTCAAATGCACTTGAGTGCCTGCGCGGACATAATTACCGCCGTGACACGTGTGGCACGCGTGCCATGGTCACGTCCATTCGTGCACGGGAACCCAAGCGTCTAGCAGAGATGCTCTGCCACGTGCATTGACCCGAGACTCGGAGGAGACGAGGAGTTCTTCCGTATGTCGGAGAAAAACCAACATAAAGTTGGATGTCAAATATGAATGGCAATCAGTTTCCGACATATAAGTTGAGCCAGCATATGTTATGTCGGTGGACAGTTTAATTCTTGTTGTTGGGTAAACCTGCCATGGCCCTTCATCCAAGGCTGCAGGACCGCGCCAGCTTCAGGGACTAATGTCGGGGGGCGACCCCCGGATAGGGTCAGTATGGACCGATATCCCGGAGTTGACCGGGTCAAGTTTGACCGGCATAACATGGACCGGCATGGTCGAGATAGCCGTGCTGGCATAAACCGACATAACGTGGACCGGCATGGTCGAGATAGCCATGCTGGCATAAACCGACATATCTAAACCGGCACCATGCCGGCATAAGCCGACATAGCAGGACCGACATATCTGGACCGACATACCTGTTATGTCGGTTTATCTTTACGGTTCCTTGTATGTGCAGGGGAAGGCAAACCGAGTCAAGTGTATCTGGCATGGCTATGCCGGATAAGAGGGAGGCACCTTATCTCGGATGGTGGTCAAGGCGTGCGTCCCATCCCTTCAATCACGGAGCAGGGCATGGCGGCATGCCACAAGTGGACGATGTGATATGTCTCCACCATACCGCTGACCAGGGCGGTACAGGGGAACAGTGCACAGGAGTGGAGGCATGTCCTGTCCAGGACAGAGGTGACCGTGGTGACAAGGGCTGACACGGGCCCGGCGTGGCGACAGTGGCGCATACGTCGGATGACGACCGAGAGGTGACGCCGGCCAGGCATGGCCACAGTAGTTGGTACGTCAGCCCTACACTGTAACCCGGGGCACCATTATATAAGGTGCCCCAGGCCTTCGTGCAAGGGGACGATTCCTGGAGACAAACTCACGTTAGACCTTAGACACCAGGAGCTCTCAACACCAGGAGGAGACGAGCTTCTCTCTCTAACCCGGGTAGCCTCAGCTCCTTGCATATAGCTCGAGGAGCGCCTCTGTAACCCGGATTGTGATACATATACACTCAGACAAGCAGGAGTAGGGGCTTTACCACCTCACGAGGGCCCCGAATCTGGGTAAATCGCGTGTGTGTTTGTGTTCTCTGTGTGCGTAATCCTGCGCATAATCCCTCCCCGGTGCCAACAGCGTCCATTCGGCCCCAAATCAAGCCATCATATGGCATCTGTCTGTTCACCACGACGACAGGTCTCTTGCATATGGGGCTCCCGTCGATTCTATGGTGTACTACTACCGTATAGGTGAGTCAACAGTCAGTGAAGCCACTTACAGGTTTTGCAAGGCGGTGAATGCGGTGTTTGGACCAAGATATCTGAGACAACCAAATGCTCAAGACAGTGCTCGGCTCTTGGTAGTAGCTGAAGCGAGAGGTTTTCCAGGGATGCTTGGAAGCATCGATTGCATGCATTGGAAGTGGAAGAATTGTCCGTATGCTTGGCAGGGGACGTATAAAGGAGGACATCTTGGAGCATGCTCAGTTGTACTTGAAGCGGTGGCTCACTATGATACGTGGATTTGGCATGCTTTCTTTGGTATGGCCGGTGCTCACAACGATATCAACGTGCTGCAACGTTCTCCGGTTTTTGCCAGACTTGCCAATGGTCAAGCTCCCGACTGTAACTATGAGATCAACGATGATCAGTACAACATGGGATACTACCTAGCGGATGACATCTATCTATCATACTCGACATTTGTGAAGACCATTCGCAATTCCGTTGCTCCGGCAAAGAAATATTTTGCGAACAAACAAGAGGGTGCTCGAAAAGATGTGGAATGAGCATTCAGTATACTTCAAGCCCAGTTTGCGATCGTCAGGCATCCTTCTCTATCATGGTCCATAGAACAGATGTGGGAGGTCATGAATGCTTGCATTATTATGCACAATATGATCATCGAGAATGAACGCGACCCTAACGTGCTTTTGCCGCCCCAACTTCCAGATGACCATTATGTTCGGAACCCGTTTGACGGTCAGGGGCAACTTGAACCGGTGGTGCATGGCCCGCCGCAAGGCTTCTCGGAATTTCTCGCGGTGCAACAGCAAATTCATAATGGAGATGCGCATCAACAACTGCAGGATGATTTAGTGGCGCATATGTGGAAGCGCCATGCCGGAGAGGGTGATGGCCTTCTTTGAAGCACAATTTAGAGGATTTTAAACTTTATTGTTGTAATAAATAACTAGATTTGAAACTATTTGACCGGAACATTCGTGCCCCGGCCGGCAATTCTATATTTTGGTTTCGATTTGATCATTTGCTTTGGGATCCGGCCGTTTAGGAAGTGCCGATATGGGAGGCGCAAAAAAAAGCGCCGGACAAATGTCCGGCACCCTCCAATTGGGCCTCCAATAGAGATGTGCCGGACGACACTTCCCGTGGAGAAAATGGCCTTTGTCCTGTCGCATGTAATTTGAGAGCATGCTGCCTCGGTAGTGTAGAGTTTATAGTACAACACGCTTCTCTTCATAGTTAGCTAGTCATAAATCACCATCTCTACACTACTCTATTAACGTATGTCATTCATTAATGTACTAGATGACCCGTTTGTCTTCTTTTTTTATATATTGATTCTGTGTGGAAGTTGTAGCTCTAGTAGTGTTTATCTAATTAGTA
This sequence comes from Puccinellia tenuiflora, assembly GCA_012064385.1. Classification (NCBI taxonomy): domain Eukaryota; kingdom Viridiplantae; phylum Streptophyta; class Magnoliopsida; order Poales; family Poaceae; genus Puccinellia; species Puccinellia tenuiflora. The sequence continues at coordinate 447,869 of QRDG01002164.1, read as the reverse complement.
AATGGATCGGATTCACGAATGTTGAATTATGCACGGAATAACCAGAAGATATTAAATAGTAGTGCAGGTGGAAGTATAAAACACACAAACATAGCCTGAACATAATTCTGGGTAATACAAAAGGAGAAATATTAGTACCATAGATAACCCGTTTTGTTTGCAACACAGGCAGCCTGTACGCATACTCTTTAAGCTTGATTACATATGGATACCAACATGACAGGAGGTTGGTACTGTCCCAATATAAATAAACAGTCTTTACGTACATAGTATGAACACCAAAATGCAATCAAACTCGTTGAAAGCAAGGAGCTTGCTACTGTACCAAATCTAAGCTTAGTTAAGTCGTATCATCAAAACACAGCGTTCGGCGTGATCTCCGTCTTAGGCCTTGTCTTTCTCATCTCCGCTCTTCTGAAGGCATAAGAAAATAGAATGTTAAGTCTGCGCTATCGGATGCACCATGGCAACGTGTGCAGTGAATCAACCAATGAGCTTGTCTGGAAAAGCCCCTTTCTCACGTTAGTTTTAGGTAGGGTAAGATGCATCGCTTCTTGCACAGTGACGAACTATAGAGCAATGATTCAGGGGAAGTCACCTTTTGTTTCTGGGTAATATGAAATGAGCTGTAATTAGAAAATAATATTAGTACACTTACCTATTCATCAGCTTGGCTGTGAGAGGGTGGTGGGGTGAACACCTGCTCCACTTGAACACTTGTTGCATGTGGAGTCGACACTTCCTTTTAACGGTGAATGCCTGTTGAAATAGCAATAGAAACAGGGAAGATAATATCAAGGATTGCCGCAAAGGCACCGTATTTTCTAAGGTTTCATAGAAATACATAACCTTAGCTGCACAACAAGCTTTCCATTTTCTTGATGACAATAGTCAGTTTAGCTTGAAGAGATTCTACTTGATCTTAAAACATGATTGCCCAGGATGATGCAGCTAATAGCTTATGTTGACAGTTTGCAAGTTCAGCCTGACAGCTAGTAAGTTCACTCGAATTAATGTCATCTACATATATAATGCCTGACTTCTGTAGGTAGAGAAGAGTGGCAACATTTGCCGACTCAAGAGCATCTTCTTCTGTCAGCTTATAATCTCTGAAGAATTCTCTTTCTTGTAACAAAGGATGGTAAGAGCATCTTCTTCTGTCAGCTTATAATCTCTGAAGAATTCTCTTTCTTGTAACAAAGGATGGTGATCATGCGCTGGGACATCAATACGTACAGAGCCAAGCATTTTATCATTACCTACCATGCATGCCTTTGCTTCGGGCATTTTGAGAGATAGGCTCTCTAAAGCCTGTTCTAGAACAGGTTGTTTGCAAATGTAGATATGTTTAGGTACAACCTGCAATTATTTAGAAAGAGGATTAACAGAATTTATTCAAAAAAGTAGTTCCATCTAGTATAAAAGATTTTATAACTGGAGATATATAAACCTTTTCCCATATTAAAAACCAGGCAAACAGATTCTAACTTGTGCTGTATAAAACACTTCGGAAAAAAGAGCAACTAAAACCCACGAGCTAATTTAGTCATGCTAGATGATGGTTTGCATTTTACATGCAGGCCATTGTACCTTACATATACCCAACTGTAGGGAGAACTGAACACGAACCATACAAAGAGATTTAACTCGTGAAAACAATGCTGCTACCTAGACCATCTTAATAACCAAACTGAATCGAGAACAGCATAGTGGTCTCAGTAATCTGAAACTTAATCTAGTTGAGAGCAATACATAGACTACCCAGTCATTACAGAAGAAAATGAGGTCGTTGACCATGTGAATCAGAGCATTATATTGAATCTAGCAGCAACATCCATCGACATTTCGCTGAACTTGATAGGTTCATAATATAAAAAGTGAGGATAAATACAAGATACAGTTACAACCACCAATGAAGTGCAAGCAGGGACCAATGTCATACCTAAAAATAAAGGATGCAACCACACGACAATTCCATGCCCGGACTAAGAAAATAATAGGTTGAATAACAACATTGTTAATTGCTTGAACTGCATTTGAACGGAAGAACATGATAGCGAGCGAGACATGTGACATATCTTCTAATGACATCATGAGAGGATGCCAACAGAACAATGAGATGAGTACTTTTGGCTGCATCATCTCCTGTCTCTCCTAGCTATAAAATTACCAACCAGAAAGTTAGATGAGAAATTTTAGTATTATCAATGTTCGTGTGAGAACAGTCTATCAAGAATCAGAGCAAATTATGTCATGAGATTTTGAAAATATCTTAATATCAAAAGAGAAGATAAAAGTTTTGTTCGTCTTGGGATAAATCTTAGGTTGCATATCATAAAAAGAAAAATAAACTCTTTTGTATCTGAATTCTCTCTGTGAACGGCACATCGAATAACATGCACAAAAGTGAAAAGATATCCAACTCATATTTTTTTCAACATATTATACATCCTGACGACCTGACCCATACCACTACTGCACTCTCATCTATCATGACCAAAAATTAATGTGTAAATGTTTCTCGAACACAGTATGCTGGAAGAATTGATGTGTAAATGTTTCCAACAAAGAGTTATTTGTTTACTTATCAGATTTTGTTTAACCTGAACCAACACAAAAAAAAATGTACCACATTTGATTTAGGAATGGCGACAGGCTCATGCCATACGTAGCTATTTATCACTCCTAGAAATCTTCAACCAAAGCAAATAAAAATCATACATAGACTGATGGATGCAGCATGCACTGTCTCTGAACGCGGACCCGGCACACACCTGTACCATATTCAGCTAACCACGAAGTGAACCAGCAGCGATCCACATCCAACGGCTTTTTTCAAAAGAGGGAGGCAGAACTTTACTATTTGACTGCATCCAACGTAGGCCGTTGATCTGGCCAGGAGGAGGCTCTGGATGGCCGGGTACCTTTGTAACATTTAAAGGGGTAATATCTATATTTGAAAGGAAATTGATATATATTTATCTCCATTCTTATTCTTTCCTAGTAAAACAATATTTTATCTCTAGGATGGCTAGTCCTTTATTCATATCGATAACAGAAAACCCGAAAATGATTTAACATAGTAGGGTCAACAGTAACACAAAGCATCTTGAGGGATAATTGATGAGGGTTTCAAGGAAAAGCCATAAAGGTAGGACGAGCAATTTTGTAATTATGTCCTTCTTGAGGCAGGAAGCGAAAGGGATCTGTAATTTTTTTAGTAAGTCTGATCATGTATCAACAAAAATCCTATATTCTGTAATCACACAAGCTAAATAAATAGTACCTAGAATAGCTAGTTAAAAGCATTTAGGAGGGGGTGTGGTAGAATCAGCTATCCTACCAGGTCTAGGGCGTAGGTTGTAGGGGAGGGAGAGAGATTGGCGAGGGCGAGATCGCGGCGGCCCGCGGCTGGGCGCCGTCCTGTACTAGGGAGAAGGCGGCGGCTAGGGTTCCGGCTCCTCTGGGAGCCGGGCAATAGAGTTATGTCTATATTGCTTAATTCCAAAAGAGATGTTTACATCGGTTTATATAATCTCACGGCTGGCTAAGATAACTTGGAGACTAAGATAACTGAGATAACTTGGGCTAAGCCCGTAACTAATCCTGCTCATTGGGCCTCCTCCTTTGGTACGTAGTACCGGTCATAACATTTCTCCCCGCCTGCGCAAACAGCTCGTCCTCGAGCTGGAAGTCTGGAGTGCTGACTGAACTCGTCACGCAGCTCCCAAGTGGCCTCATCCGCTGGAAGTCCCTGCCACTGGATCAACAGATGCCACTCTCCTCGGCGCTGCCGAGCCTTCAACGCCTTATCCGGAGCCGGAAGAAGACGTCCATCCGAGGCGGAAGGCAGCGCCGGCGTGGCTGCCGGAGGCTCCCCGCGGTAGGGCTTCAGCAAGGCCACATTGAAGACGTGATGGACCTGCGGCTCGTCGAAGAGTTCACCGTGTTGCCGCCGGAGGTCAGCCAGAAGGGGGTGCTCCTCGTCGAGCGCCGCCGCCGTCAGCTGGGGCTGAGTAGTCGCCGGGAAAACACCGCCGACGCCCTGCCACCGGACACGGCGTCCCAGGTGCCAGAAGATCATCGTCAGGGCCTCAAAGTCCCAGAGGATGGGGCCCAGCGTGCGTAAGAAGTCGACACCGAGGATGAAGTCGAAGCCGTCCAAGTCGATGCCGACGCAGGTGATGGAGAAACGCTCGTCGCCAATGAGAATGGGGACCGACCGAGCGACGCCCTGACAAGCCAAGCGATCCCCGTTGGCGACGGTGACGCTGAACTGCTCCGCGCCGGCCGGTTGGAGTGCCAGGCGACGCATGGCAGTCCCGGACAGGAATTTGTGCGTGGAGCCCGTGTCCAGGAGCGCGAGGAGATGCTCTCCGTTAATCGTCACCGTTATCAACATGGTATTCTCCGCCTGGATGCCCGCGAGCGCATGGAGGGAGACGACGAAGGCGTTGGCCTGGACCGGCCCGTGGGGAGCGTCGGGTGCATCGGTGAGGGCCGCGGCCCCGAGCTCCGCGGCGATGGCATCAACGTCCCCGTCGTCGACGGTCTCCAAGTAGAACAGGCGGGCGCAAACGTGACCCGGCGCGTAGGGCTCATCGCAGTTGAAGCACAGCCCCTTCCGGCGGCGCTCGAGTTGTTCGGCCGTGGTCAGCCGACGGAACGGCCGCATGGCGGCCGGAGCGACTGGCTCCGCAGGTGGCAGGGCCAGCCGTGTCGGGCCCGGTGGTGTCGGTGGAGAGCGGACGGGGGTGCGCACGCCGCTGGCCGGGAAGGCCTGCTGGATGGCCAGCGTCCGCTGCTCGAAGGCGCGGCCATAGTACATAGCCGTCTGCAGGTCCGGGGGATCCCGCATCTCGACGTCGACACGGATGTGGTCGGGCAGGCCGCCCACGAACAGCTCGGCGCGCTGGCGAGCCGTGACGCCTGGTGCGTGGCACGCCAGGTTTTGGAAACGGTCCGCAAAGTCCTGCACCGAGGAGGTGAAGGGTAGACGCCCCAACTCCGCCAGACGGCTCCCGCGTATCGGGGGCCCGAATCGTAGGAGGCAGAGGTCGCGGAAGCGCTCCCACGGGGGCATGCCGCCCTCGTCCTGCTCGAGGGCGTAATACCACGTCTGCGCGGCACCACGGAGGTGATAAGAGGCGATCCAGGTGCGGTCGCACTGGTTGAGCCAGTTCAGGGGGTCGACGGAGCCGTCGTACGTGGCGAACTCCAGCTTGGTGAAGCGCGGCGGTGTCGGAGGGGGACCGCCGTGGCTGTAGGGCTCGGCGGTGCGGAGCAGCGAGGGTGGCGGCGCCGGGTCGGTGGGCACCGGGGGTCCTCCGTGGAACGGCGACCCGTCGCGGCCGGTGTAGGGGCCCGCGGAGCTGGAGGGACCACCGGACTGCATGGTGGCCGCCGGCTGATCCGCCATCGTGTAGACCGGCGGCGGTGCTGACTCGGCCAGCCAAGCCGGAAGTGGAGACGGCGAGGGCGGGAACCGGATGTGTTGGATCGGAACGCCCGCCGGTGCCGTGGTCGTTGGCCCGGAACTGGACAGCGAGGGACCCGGCAGCTGCAGCGGGGCGGCGTGTGCAGCCGACGCCGCGGTCGCCGGGGGCTGCCAGGTCGGCCAGGCGGGGGTGGTGACGGGTGGCGGCGGAAGCTGTAGCGGCCATGGGAGCGGCACGGGACCCGTTGGGGAGGGCAGCTGCGACGGCCACAGCGGTGGCCCGGTGGTGGCAGCCGGTGGTGGTCCGTAAGAGCCGGCCAGGAACTGGCGGATGCCCTGGACCGCTGTGGCGAGGTCCCGGAGGGCAGCAGTAGATCGTGGGGCCCAGTGCGGCGGTGGCGGCCGGCGTGGAGAGGACGCCAGACGTGGCCATCGGCGCGGTGGTGATGGGCAGCAGCGAGGCGGAGGTGGCAAGCGGGAGGGTTGTGGTGTGCGGCGGCGAAGACACTACACCCCACCTGGACATGCAGCTTGTCCTCGAGCTGCAGCCTAACCAACTTATAACCATAACTCGACGCAACACACCCCTAAGACCTAAAAACAAGCCTTTTACATCTCGGCTTGTTTTATTACGGCTTGTTTTATTACTCTCAACGTGAAATGGACTGGGACGCTTTATTTGGGAACCCTGAACAAAAAGTGGACACCATCCGCACGTCGGACACCATGGATCCCATGGACACCATCTGGACAAAAGGAGTGCATGTGTATGGCCACCTGGAAGTGATCGCAAGAGCGACCAGCAGAGGCGCCCACGCGGCGGCCGGCGGCGGAATGCAGTGGTGCTACGCGGTGCGCTCCTGTCGGTGACACCATGCCTTCTCCCCGCCGGACGGCTGTTGGTCTGCACCGCACAGAGAAGAGTGGAGGGCTTGCGATGGAGAATGACGAGGAGGGGTGCGCCCCCCCCCCCCAACCGCCGATGTCGCAGACTTTGAGGTCGCTGCCCGCGGGGAAAACAGCATGCCCGTTTGTGGGGGAAACCGCATGCCCAAGATCCCCGACGCAGCGGACGAGATCGAGGTCCTTTGCGCAGCGAAGGGCAACTTGGAGGAGCGGCAGCTGCAGACCACGCATCTCCCGCACACGCCGACGCGCTAGGAGGCCGCGCGCAGCAGCCTGCAGCCTCACCGCCGCCGACACGTGGCGGGTAGCGATCCAAGATGGAAGCGGTGACGGCGACGCTGGACCTTGATCTGTTGGATGGGAACGCCCTGGGACGGCGGCGGCGCTGATGGGAACGAGGTCGGCGCAGTCCCGGCGTAGGGCATCCCATACTGGTACGAGATGACCGGCGCCGTGGTCGCGGTCGAGGGCGGCGGCGGCGGGGGTAGCTGCTGTTGGTGTGGCGGCGGAGGAGGTGGCTGCTGGGGATGCAGCTGGGGCGCATAGGGCCCGACGAGGAAGGCCCTGATGCCCGCCACGGCCTGCCGTAATTCCAGGATTGCGGCTGTCATCTGCTCCAGGGTGAGGACAAGGGCAGACGACGCCGGGGCAGAGGGTGCAATCGCCCCTGAGGACGCCAGCACGCCCAATGCCGGCGCGCCTGCTGTGTGGGGCAGCAGCGCCGATGAAGACGCTGGTGGCGGCGGGTAGGTGTGCGGCGGCGGCGGGTGGGAGGAACTCGGTGAAGGGCTGGACATAATCGAACCCGGGAAAGCTGATACCAAATTGGTAGAATCAGCTATCCTACCAGGTCTAGGGCGTAGGTTGTAGGGGAGGGAGAGAGATTGGCGAGGGCGAGATCGCGGCGGCCGGCGGCTGGGCGCCGTCCTGTACGAGGGAGAAGGCGGCGGCTAGGGTTCCGGCTCCTCTGGGAGCCGGGCAATAGAGTTATGTCTATATTGCTTAATTCCAAAAGAGTTGTTTACATCGGTTTATATAATCTCACGGCTGACTAAGATAACTTGGAGACTAAGATAACTGAGATAACTTGGGCTAAGCCCGTAACTAATCCTGCTCATTGGGCCTCCTCCTTTGGTACGTAGTACCGGTCATAACAGGGTGTAGGAGAAGAGAAAGGTAGGAAGGATGTATACCTGCGGTTGGACTCCACAAACACCAATGTTTGCGCTACCGTTCAGAGGCATTAAATCTTCTGGGCACCCAAAATCAACTGTGAAACAAAAATTAAATTAGGGAGTAGGGAAGGAAGAACAAAGAGGTGCTGAACGGGAGAGACGAGGGATGAGACAGCCTGTGCAATGGTGGAGGAGACCAGTCGGGGGACAGCGGCGCAAGCGACATGGCCACGGTCGGGACGGCCTCCGGCCTCAACCCCATGGCGGATCCTTGCGGTGGCTGAAAGATCCATGTCTTATCTGCTCTCGGCCTACAAGATCCATGTCTTATCTGCCCAACAATTGAATTCCCCTGTTTCCCATGAAATGGGAAATTTCTTCAAAGTTCTTGGGAGGACTGAGCTATGGGTTTGGTCCATTATAGAAGTCGCAAACCTACAATTAGCATTGAGAATTATGTGAGCAGAAAAAATGTGTTACTGTGTGCACATCAGTACTGAAAGCAGCAGTTCTGAAGCTAGTAGAAGGGTAAGAAGAAAAAAAATGCTATTATCCAATAAAAAGGAGTCCGTACACAACATGACGAATGATCATTGACTGTACTCAACAGTCAAACAATTCTATCATTTTCTAGTGTTGAACTACAGCTAAATTAAAAATACATCAGAATACTTATGTGCCCCATAAAAACGAAATAATGTAGTTAAGGAGCTTCCATGGACATTTGATAGCAAAATAGAAATTAAGGTCTCATCAGCCGAATAAATAGAACTGTCTATCAAGCGATCATAGTGCAAAATAAACCCTACACATGGACACACTGCACGTAACCTGATTGTTGCAAATGTATCTAAATATTGACGCACCCATCGATATGCATTCAAGGATTAACTGAATACATCTTTATAAGGAAAAAATATGGATAGAAGCCAAATAAATGCATGGTGCTTGGTGTTTACGGATGAACCATATTTCAACATGCTCTGAATAATCATCTTGGGGGCAACTTTAAATAAAAACAACTTTTCTGAGCAGAATTTAAATAAAATGAAGGGCATTAGGAAGCTCTGGCAATACATATGAGGCCCTAGAGCACCATGGAACTTCCCAGCTCAACCAGATCTTCAGAGAAAATGTCCAGTGACATATGATGGAAGCATCGGAAACTTGGAGCAGCACCTTCAGCAACAAGTACACGAACATATCTTCTGCTACTTTGCGCAACATAAGCATACATGGATTCCACAGTTCCTGAATAAACCTAGAGTTAGTATTAGCTTGCTTGAAAGACATTAAGTAGGTACAATTAGGATTGCAATAGTAAAAACAACAAAAATGAAAAAAAACATCGGATAGTTTTAAGATGTTAAAAGGAATCTTTTAAATCAATTTTCACATTAGTTGAGACAGTGGAGTATTATGAGTACAATAACACATCAGCCTAACAACCCGTCGGCGAGCAGAATAGCATAAGAAAAGAGAAGTACCTGGCTGGAGCTAGAGACAGAGCAACCTGCAACCAGAAAAGAAACTGCTTTCACTCCCAAAGTTCCATGGTAAAACAAAGGATGCAAATACAGAATAAACAAAACATTCAACTGGAATAAAATTTCTCTGTCTGCCACCAGATCATTTAGAAAACTCAATGATAGATACAAATATTACAGGAACTCTTTTACCTGCAGCAGCAGCCATAGACAGCACAAACACCAACGTTGGACACTGTCATCGTTGGTGTAAAATCTAATGGCCGCCCAAACTCTATTTGTGAAACGGGAATTAAATTAGGGAAGAAAGAAAAAGAAAGAGGAGCTCACGCGAGGAAGTGCAACCAAAGCAATGGGGAGCCGGCGAACTGCCAGCTCCATGGCCCAAGCCACCTCCGTCGATAGAGCCGTAGAGGAGGCCTGTGGGAGTCGACGGGGATGGCTGTTGAAGAGTCAGCAGAGCCATGTCGGGGCGACCTGAGCTGCCTCCCTCGCCGGCATCCGTTCCTCTCCTGCTCCTCCGCCCACGAAAGCCCTCGACTGGGACGTGCTCCTGCAGCGCCTCCACCCGCCCAGCACCACGGTTGCCCCGTCTGGCTCCGGGTCCGTCCGCTCGCTTACCCTCCGGGCCGCGTCCTCCTCAGGGACGAGCTCCTGCAGCTCCTCCCCCCTTCCACCGCGGATTGATACCAGCTCGATGCAGGTTGGCCTGCTCATCCGTTGTGGGTGCCCAGGTGAGCAGGCCATTCACAAACGCCGCTGGGAAGTCGTGAGCGGATCTGGGGCGCTAGGTCGCCCATCCATGACCGCTTCGCTCCAGTTTCGCGTCCTCCGCTCCGAGCCCGCCTTCCCCGCTCGACGCCGACATCCTCCTCCTAAAACCGCTGCACCGCCATGCTCCTCCTCGAATCCGCTGTGCTGCTGTTCTCCACCTTGACCTCGCTGTGCTTCCCGGCGCCGCCATGGTTTGCCTCCCAGCGGTGTGCCGTCCGGGATCCCGCTGTCTTCCACTGTTGCGCCGCCTGGGATCCCACAGCCTACGACCCTCCCGTCCACCACCGGCGGCGCCTACCTGGAAGCCGACCGGAGCAGCACGAGGAGGGGCGGCGCGAGGGAGCCCGGCGGCGACGAGGGCCCTGGATGGATGAGAGAATGGGGGAGGACGTGCCGCTGGGGGCGTGGAGCTGGAAGAAGAGGATGAGCAGGCCACAGCGGCGGCGGCAGTGCGGGCCGAGGAGGACGAGGGGAGTGGGAGCATCAGCAGCAGGCCGCGGCGGCGGCGGCAGTGCGGGGTGTCGGGGGGCGACCCCCGGATAGGGTCAGTATGGACCGATATCCCGGAGTTGACCGGGTCAAATTTGACCGGCATAACGGGGACTGGCATGGTTGAGATAGACATACCTGTTATGTCAGATTATCGAGATAGCCCTGCCGATATAAGCCGACATAACAGGACCGACATACCTGTTATGTCTGATTATCATTACGGTTCCTTGTATATGCAGGGGAAGGCAAACCGAGTCAAATGTATCTGGCATGGCTAAGCCGGATAAGAGGGAGGCACCTTATCTCAGATGGTGGTCAAAGCGTGCGTCCCATCCCTTCAATCGCGGAGCAGGGCATGGTGGCATGCCGCAAGTGGATGATGTGATATGTCTCCACCATACCGCTGACCAGGGCGGTACGAGGAGCAGTTCACAGTAGTGAGTGGCATGTCCTGTCCAGACAGAGGTGACCATGATGACATGGGCTGACACAGGCCCGTCGTGGCGATAGTGCCGCATACGTCGGATGACAACCAGAGGTGACGCCGGCCAGGCATGGCCACAGTTGTTGGTACGTCAGCCCTAACACTGTAACCCGGGGCACCTTATATAGGTGCCCCAGACCCTTCTGCAAGGGGGACGGTTGGACGGTTGAACGATTAGACGATCCCAGGAGACAAACTCACGTTAGACCTTAGACACCAGACGAGCTTCTCCCTTTGACCCGGGTAGCACCAGTTCATTGCATACAGCTCAAGGAGCATCCTTGTAACCCGGATTCTCATACATATACACTCAGACAAGCAGGAGTAGGGGCTTTACCTCCTCACGAGGGCCCTGAACCTGGGTAAATCGCGTGTGTGTTCTTTGTGTGCGTAATCCTGCGCATAATCCCTCCCCGGTGCCAACAGCGTCCATCGGCCCCAACTCAAGCCATCCTATGGCATCTGTCTGTTCACCACGACGACAGTTGGCGCCCACCGTGGGGCCAGCAGCGGCGCTGGCTGGTGTTTTCATCTGGACGGGATCCTTCATCGCCTCCGGCGAGCGCGTGGTCTGTGGCCTTGTCCACAGATTCGGCTCGCTGAACGTCATCAGCGACAACGCTGGTTGCTTCGGCAGCAGGCCGCTCCCGAGGAACGGCTGCCTCATCGAGTTCGGCGACCTCACGGTCTACGTCGCCACCGAGATCGTCAGCAGGTACCCCGAAAGGGTGCAAGTCGCTGCGGACCCTCCTGCAGTCTGCGCAGCTCGCGGCCGGCGTACCGCTCGCCCCGCTAGCTGCGTGGAAGTCATGATGACCTCTCCGGTCGTCGCTACCCGAGGTGTTGCCGGTGAGGCCGACACTGGCACCAGATCCACCAGATCGGCGCGCCCGCCATTGGAGAAACCCGAGAACCGCGCGGTACATGCCGGTACATCCGGTGTGCCGGTGGTGTCGAGTCCTCTTCAGGACGCCATCGAGAAACTGGCCACCCCAGTTGCTCCCGGCGCAGATGCGGCTCTGGCGCAAGCTCAGCTGGAGGAGCAGCGTCAGATTGTACTCCAGGAGGCTATCGAGATAGCCCGAGTCAGGCAAGAGTTCGACATCTCCCTCCGTGAGTATAACAAAGCTCATGGTTTACTCCAGTAGCAAACCATACTAGTCGCATGGATGAGGTGCGTAACCGAGGTAGAGGCCTCAATGCTGAGATTGCTAGAGATGGTAGATCTAAATCTAGTAGAACTGCTAGTCATGTGTCGGCTGATAAGCCTAGATATAGCACTCCTGGCAAGAACCTTAGGGCTGCAGAGGCAGCCGCAGCCGAGTTACCTAGCTTATCCGGTGAAGCTCGTCGTAAGCAGCAGGACCGGGTAAATGAATTGGTAGCTATTGCTAATCGTCAGAATGAGGCATACTATAAGGTAAACCCAGGTGCTGGTGGGTCCCGGTTCATTCACTCGGCTGGTGGTGCCGGTGGAATGTCCAAGGGACAAGCTTCATCGCCGCATGTCGGCAGAGATCGTGACCGGAGTATAAACTCTGGTAGAAACAAGCAGATGCAGACATATGATCCGGTTTATGCCGGAAAGCAGATAGCCGGGCAAGGCAGTGCCGGTCGGGGTGTCCCTGATCCCGGTCAAGGCAATCAAGGCGCCGGTCGAGTTCATCCGGCTGATCGAGACCAGCAACCTCGGTATCCGGCACCAAACCCACCTCGGCAACAACATGGTGCCGGGTATCCTGCTCAGCAACGAGGAAATGACCAGGTGGTCAACCGGTATGATGATGGTTACTCTGCTATGGAGAAGGCCGGGTGGTACCCAAGATATGCACATCTGGCGTCCGAGGGTGCACTTGGATCTCGGCTGGGAGCTCGCCAGCTGCCGGCACATGATGTCCGCAACAAGCTTGACAGAATCTATCTGTCTGAACTTCTGGAAGAGCAAGGCCCACCTGGTCCGGCATGTTTTGGACCCCGGATCATGAAGCAAGCATCGGTGCCGAACTTTCAGCTTCCCCGGGGCACAAAAACATATGACGGTAGTACTAAGCCGGAAGATTGGTTGACTGACTATGTCACAACCATGCACATTGCTGGTGGGAGCCGCCGATGGGCAGTGCGGTATGTGTCGCAGATGTTGGAAGGTCCAGCCCGGATCTGGCTGAACAACTTGGAGGAAAACTGCATTGATTGCTGGCTGGATTTCTCGAAAGCTTTCGTCAGCATCTTTGCCAGCACATACAAGAGGCCGAATCGTCCTCAACAACTCTCCATGTGTAGGCAGATGGATGATGAAACTGACCGGGAGTACTTGACCCGGTGGAGTACAATCCGTAACTCCTGTGAAGGAGTCATTGAATCGCAGGCCATTGCTTGGTTTGCTCAGGGGTGCCGACATGGCACCATGCTCTGGCAAAGATTGCAGAGAGAAATGCCGGCCACTCTGGCCGAGACAATCAAGATAGCTGACAGTTATGCTTTGGGTGACCCCACTCAGCCTTTGCTGACCCCGGTTGAGCCGAGTAAGAGATATCCGGTCAATGATGCTGACCGTTCTTCCAGGCGGAATGACCGCCCGGATTTCAGGCTCAAGAGAAGAGATGATCGGCCTGATTACCGATATGGGTCCAACCAGGTTGCTGCTGTTGATCAGGATCAACCGGATGCCGGCAACAGCCAGCGTCAGAAGAGCAGTGGTCCTTCTTGGGGCCAAAACCCGGGTGGAAAGAAGCCATGGGGCGATGGGAAGAAGCCTTGGGAGGATAGGCCGAGGTTCACCTTTGAGATGATGCTGGATGGGCCTTGCAGCTACCACACTCCGAACCCCAGTAGGCCGGCTAACCACACTACCCGGCAGTGCAGCTGGTATCAGCGTATGTTGAGGGATAGTCCGTCGGCACATCCGTCGCTTCCACCATTGCCTCGATCTGCACCACTTACAGGTGCAAACACTATACCCTTGAATGCACCTCCGAGGCCTGCGGATAACAGGAGGAGGCCGGAGAATGTCAACCAGGTGGTCAATGGGGCCAACACCAACAACAACAACAACAACAACAACAACAACAACGCCGGTCCTAGCCGGCAGAATGAGTATCAGGAGCACCCCCAGAGTGATGCATGTAAAATGCATACATGAACTTTGCACTATAATACTTGTATTCCATTCATATTTGCATCATATAAGGGTTATATCATTGTTTTATATTGATTTTGGGGATAATTCACAGTTTTCCCTTTTATTTGGAATTAACCCTGCACTGGCAGAAAACCCTATTTTCTATATTTTGATGTTTCAGGGACCCAAACGACGTCCAAATGAGCTATAAATTTACGGGGATCATTATTTTGGAAGGAGGAAGACCTAGGAGCGAAAGAAGCAAGCGAACGGAGGCCGGAGGGGCAAAAGGGGGTGCCCCACGCGGCCTGGTACTGTAGCCGTGTGGGCCCACCTATTTTGGCCCTCGTGGCCCCGTTTGCGTCGATCCTTCGCCCTGAAGCATCCTCGTGACCTAAAAACGACTATAAAAATAGTCCCCCGACGTTTTCGAGAAGGAGGCGGCGGAGAAACACAAAACCAGAAACAGAGAGACAGAAGGCTGCCGCCGAAGAAGATCGGAGGGGGGAAACGCCACCGGAATCACCTCCGGAGGTCTTCTCCATCCCCCCTCCGGAGTCTCCATCAACACCACCGCCAAGACCAGCACCATCTCCATCACCATCTCCATCACCATCTTCGTGATCCACTTCATCCCCCTCATAGTTTGAGATTGTTTGATCCCTAGCTATTGTCTAAGTGCTATTCTACATGTTTGTGAATTGCTACTTGTCATTGTTTTGTGGGGAGATTATAGTTTCAGATTGTGTTGTATCAATTGTACCACTGAATCATATCATGTCTTGGCGTTGTGAGTAGTTCTCTCATGTTCCTGGGGGTATAGGATGAATTGGCAATGATTTTTATATAACATGTGTTGGTATTTTGTCTAGTTTTTATCTTTGATGTAATTCTATGATGGTGTTGTGCGAACGTCGACTGCATATCACTTCACCTATATGGGCTCATAGGAGAACACCGTAGTGTAATTGTAACAGCCCAGATTTGGTACCCTAAAATATGGGTAAATTTTTCACTTTTTGCTTTGCATGCATCATGGCATATTTATTTAAATTGCTTAAGTTGAATAAAGCAACACATGGAAAATTTAAACAAAGAAAGCAAACCTTCTTAAATCTCCAAACCAAATGCTCCACTCAATTTGGTAAAACAAATGGTTCTTGAGTCTCCAAATTGTCCAGGAAGCTTAAGGATATATTTCTATAAATAATTGCCAAAGGCTAAATTCTTAACAAGCAACTAAATAAATTTGAGAATTCAAATTGGTTCAATTCAATTTATATTTTTGAGACCAAGTTAAGCTTTCCAAAAATTCAAACTGAAATCATGGAGAGCTACAATATTAGTATGAGGGCCCCCAGGAATATTTATATTCTTTTTGGAAATAATTAAGTGCTCCAAATAAATGCATCTTTGCAATTTATAAAAATGATCATAATGCAACACTTTGGACAAACTTGGTCCAAAACAAATTAAATTGCAACACCAATTTTAGTGAAGCTTCTGGATGATGTATAGGGACCACCTGAATTTTTGCATAATTTACAAAAATGTTTAACTGCCTCAATTAAATACCTAAAGGTGGCTGTTTCAAAAATCAGAAAAAGAAAAAGGGAAAAAGTTCAAATGTCTGACAGGGGGCCCCCCTGTCAGCTCTCCCCTTCCCTGTCGCCACAGGGAATACCCTGTGCGCCATGCCGCGCGCTGAAAAGCCGCCGTGCCCCCTACCGTGCCCCCCGGTGGACAAGGACCCCCCCACACGATGCGGCCTCTCTCTCCCCTGCTCCACTTGCTGGCCCCCCCTGCTCTCTCTTCCCTCTCGCGGAAACCCTAATCCGCCTGAGCCCCTGCCGCCGCCGCCGTGAACCGCGCCGCCTCCACCGGCCATCTCCGGCCTCCCCAAGCTCGGGGAGGATGTCCAGAAGCACCGCACCGAGGCCTGCCTCCTCGTCCTCGACTCGCACGTGCTGGGAGGCCCTCAGCTGGCCGGGATCGCCGCCGTCCCTCCGCTCTGGCCGCGGCTCCGCCGAGCATCTTCCCGTCGACTACGGCCTCCTCCGGCCTCGCCGACCCCTCCCCTGGGTTCCTGGTGAGCTCCTACTGCTCCTGGCCTTCCTCTCCCTCCCCAATTCGCTCTCTAACCGTGGCCGCATCGTCGACCTTTCTCTGCCGCCGCCACAGCTCGCCGCCGGCGAGTCTCCAGCGACCTAATGGTCCATCCCACCGCCCCCTCTACTCTACTACTTCCCCTCTAGCTACTGCCGCACGTGCCCGCGCCCAATTCCAACTCTAGGCGCCGAATCGATGATCGACAATGGCTGCTGTTCTTCGCTGACATCATGCTGACGTCATAGTTCTTCAGTTAAATTTCAGAAAATTACAGACACTTTGAACTGCAATATCTCGAGATCTATACGTCCAAATAAATCAAACTAAAATTCCCTGGAAAGATTATAAAATTGTCTAACCAACAAAATTAGTTTCACCCTGTTTAGATTAATACTTTTTGAGTGGTATCAAAAATGCCACAGGAGGTTTAAAACAACAAATTAATTGTTTATGGAACTCTGTTAGCCCAAATGGCATGAATCCAATTTTGGTAGCTTGGTAATGTGAAACTTTAGCTACCCTTAATTTCCCAAAATTAATTAAGCCACAGAATTTAAATGGTTTCAAAATTTCTAGTTTGACACCCTCTGCACCTTTTAATTTATTGTATGTTAATTATATGTCTAAATGCCATGAGACCAATTTTGTTGGAATTGTAAAGTGAATATCTAGTCACCCTTAATTTTTCATAATTTTATGTTGAACAGGAAATAAGTTAGACCCAAAACTTGAACTAAGAAGCTTCTGTAGTGAACCAATTGTTTCTGCCAGCTTACTAACTGAAATGGACCAAATCCAATTGTGTTAGCTCACATTTGAAAAGGACTAGTTGCCCTTAAAAGGGCATAATTTTCTGAGCAACAGAAATTAAATCATAACTAAAATGGTGGAGTAGTGATTTCTGCCAAATAAAATGGCAGAAAGTAAATGGAATTTATAAAATTCATAACTTAATAAATAATTATCCAAAAATTGCAAACAAGATCTTAAAATGTTCAGGAAAACAATATCTAAATGTTAGTTCCATTTTCCACATGAAAATGAACCTTCAAATTTCTGTTCATTTAAAATCCTTAAAATGGCAGATTTAATTCCCACTTTAGATAATGCATAACTTGAGTTTGGTTTGTTCAAAAATTATGTTTAAAAGCTCAAAATGTTAAGCAAGTGATGAACTACAAGTTGATATCATTTTAGAGACTTGTAGGTTTCATTTTGGTGATGTTCATTAAAATTAACTAAAATGGCAGAATTAAATCAATTGTTGAAATTATCATAACTTGATAAATATTAACTCAAAAATTGCAAATGATATACCAAAATGATCAGTGGGTTAATACCTATCTAATAATGTCATTTTCATGCATATATACCTCATATTTCAGTACTGGATATTTTGGTTATTCACCTAAATCACTAAGTTAAATATGGAGCTTTGCCCCGTTAAATGCAATATTTATTTTAGGGGTTCCATTTAACTTGTGGGACATGCCCAAATACTTTTTATTGCATAATATGACCATTTCATCATGATTGTGCATTGCACCTTGTCTTCGTGTTATTTATTTTGTTTCTTGTTATTGTTTGTGTTCCGTTAGATTCCGGAGTCGAGGTTCCACCATAATACCTCGACAACTGTTGCGACCATCGTTATCAACAAGGCAAGAGCTAACCTAACCTTCTTGGCATATCTCATCCTATTAGTACAAGTATTTTATCCACCATAATATTGCATTCGATTCTAGCAACAACTTTTGTTCAGTGGATAGAAATTCCTATAACTTGCATGTCCCCTGAACCATTACTATGTTTCCCTACCTATGAACCATAGCTTGATGTGTTGGCCTGAGATAAATAATACCTGATGTCTATTATGCTTAGATATGCTTAGCCATGCTTAATCGAATGTTTAAGTAGTCCGTTGTTTAATTCCATAATTGTGAAGTGAATGGAATGATTGGACAATGGTGGATACTTGTGTTGATAATAAATTGCTAAAAGGCTTGGATGAGTTGCCAACAAGGTTGTTGGTGTTTTTCCTCATTCTTGCCGCCTAGGTGTGAGTGCTTATCGACCGATCCAAGAACCGAGCGTGCTTCCAAAGGTGGGAGTATGGGCTCCTTACTAACCGAATAATTAGTGCGGGCGTATCCAAGGGTCCTCTAGTTTGCGATTTCCATTTGCGAGTGTGTGGCTGATGATGAAAAAGAAAGATGATGATGATGATGAGGATGGTGGTGTTTAGGATGTGGCGATGGGGCAGGGGCTGAGGCTGGGTAAACTTGCCCTGTGGCCACAGATGACTCTTGGATAGTCTCACGCTTTGTAAAGGTTTAACCGCGCCCGCCCTGCCGGCTTTCCCCGGAAGAGAGCTAAATGTACAGGCAAGGGGTCGGACGGTACCAATGGTAAAAACAGTACACCCCTGCAGGGTTTAATCTTTTCGAAAAGCCGTGTCCACGGTTATGGACAAATCTTGGTGAGATAGGTAAGATCATAGAGAACCTTAACCTAATTGATATGTCAGCTAAAGGTTGCATTAATCAACCGGAGAGTAAAAGGTTCATTTCCTGGAGGGAGATTCGAGGGAGTGCCTTGGTGGAGATAATTGGTGATTCTGATGATAGTAGGTCCCATGGGGACCGAAGAAGAAAAGTTTACTATCTTATCCCCTTATGAAAATCTCTGAGTAGTCGATGCCATGTGTCTTAGTCTTCAGAAGGATAAAAACTAGCTTTATGCAAAAATAGCCATATACAGCTTTAAAGCCTCCGTCAGCATCGGGCCTATATCGCCCTACTAATTCTTGCGAGTACATCGTACTCAGCCTTGCTTTGTTGATTATTATTTGTTTCAGAAGAGGACGTCACCGAACACGAAGGTGGGTTCTACGTTGACATCGACGAGTAGTCTAGGGTTCCCAGGTGGCAGCTTGGGACATCGGAACAAGTTGGCATGGGTTATGTTATGTTAAGGCCTCTTAGGCCATAATTTGGATCTTGTTGTTTAGACAACTATATTTGCTTCCGCTTGTGTAATGATGGGTCTGTGACCTCTGATGTGTCATTTGTATCTTTCTCAAGTATATGAGTTGCTCTATGATTTCTTTGTGTCGTAGAGTCTGTGATGTGCCAGTTGTTCCACAAGTCTTGATCTCTTAATTATACGTGATAGCGATGTCTGAGCTTATGGCATGATCGAGGTGTTGTGTGCCGATGATCCATTCCGAGCACACCTGCCAAAGGTTTTGGCCTGGGATTGGTAAACCCAGTAACCTTCGATTGTGTAGCATGACCGGTTGCACAACGCTTCACTGTATAGTTCTGGGGTCGGGGCGCTACAGTAATGGAGTGAGGAAGACTTGGGAGGACACGTAATCCTGAGATCGAATCATGAAGTTGCAATATGGGGGTATTAGTATCGGGGACCTTAAAGATTAATGCTATGGTGGGACTTTATGTCTTAATAACTCTTGTCTAGTTATTTACTTGGCCACATGATCCATCATAAGAGGTTTAGTTTATTAATTTAGCTATTCCTAATTATGGCTCCGTCAAAAGAAGATTAAAACTTGACAAAATGTTTACCCTGTTGTTTTAGAAATATTTATGCCATGAAGTCTAAGTAGCCCTTGGGAACCCTCTCCACCTATAAGAAACACACACTTGAGCTTGTCCTCTTGCTGCATAGAGGATTGGGCTTTCTCTCTTTGAGAGCTTTCACTTGTCATATTGCATTCTCAGCATTTTACTTTATTGCAAACTCTACACCAAAAACTCAAAAACACTTGCATCATTTAATCATTTCAGTTTGTCTAGTGCATAGATAATAAGGGAAGTGACCCTCTTATTTGAGAGGATAAATACTTATACCTTCTACTCCTCGTGGGATCGATACTATATTTACACATCGAAGACTTCAACGATCCCCTATACTTGTGGGTATCACAGAGCTACATGATCTTTGTGACCGAGCCAACAGATAAGCAGAGCCAGCATCGGCGTGTGATGGAGGTGAACGCAGTCATGCCGGCTGTGCCGAAATACATGTACTGGTCCGAGCAAGAGGTCAGCTGGAGCCGTGATGACCATCCCAAGGTCATGCCTAACCCGGGAGGGTATGCTCTAGTTGTGGATCCGACATTCATCGGACCCACCATTAACACCAGGTTCACCCGGGTTCTCATTGATAATGGGAGCAGTATCAACATCATGTACCGGGATACCATGCTCAAGATGGGCCTCGCAGAGAACATGTTGCAGCCAAGCCGGACTACCTTCCATGGTATTGTGCCGGGTGTCTCTTGTGCACCCATGGGCACAGTTTGGGTCGACGTCTTGTTCGGCACCAAGGAGAACAGCCGGATGGAAAGCCTTCAGTTCGAGGTCGTGGACCTCGAAAGTCCATATCATGCCTTGCTCGGCAGACCGGCATTGGCCAAGTTCATGGCGTCCACTCATGTGGCCTACCTCAAGATGAAACTGCCGGGTCCTAATGGTATCATTACCATCTCGGGCAACTACAGGCGTTCCATGGAATGTGCCTCGGCTGGATCATGCCTAGCCGAGTCACTGGTCATCGCTGCGAAGAAGAAGAGGATACATGAGGTGGTGGCACTGGCGCAGTCAGCTCAACTCGGCATGCCGGGTATGAATAACCCGCAGCAGAGCGCGACGTTTCAGGCGTCCAAAGAGACCAAGAAGACCAAGATCGATGAGGCGAACCCGGACCACACCGTCATCATCGGTGCCGGGTTGGGTGACAAATAGGAAAGCGAGCTCATCAACTTCCTCCGTGAGAATCGGGATATCTTCGCATGGTCCAATCAGGACTTGCCAGGTGTTCCGAGGGAGTTGGCTGAGCACTCATTGCATGTCAGGCCGGATGCTAGACCGGTGAAGCAACCTACGCGACGTCTCGCTGCGGAGAGAAGGAAAGCTGTTGGTGACGAGATAGCCAAGCTACTCGCGTCAAATTCCATCGTGGAAGTGCAGTACCCGGACTGGTTGGCTAACCCGGTCCTGGTAGAGAAGAAGAAGGATGACCCGAATGCGGCCACAATCTGGCGCATGTGTATCGATTACACGCACTTGAACAAGGCATGTCCTAAAGATCCATTCCCGTTGCCTCGGATTGATCAGGTGATCGATTCCACGGCCGGATGTGAACTGTTCACTAGTAGAGAAAAGGCTATAGGTGGCGCACCAATATGGCCTATGCATGGCGTATATTGGATGCGCCAATATGCGCCACCGATGGCACGCCATTAGTAACAAAGTATGTGTGGCGCATATTGAGATGCGCCACGCATAGTTTGCCCATCAGTGGCGCATCTTCCAGATGCGCCATTGATAAACTGTGCGTGACGCATATCTGATGCTGATGCGCCACTAGCTGAAAACAAAATGCGCCACTAACATTTCGAACAGGTCTAAAAAAACTGTTATTTTCTGGTATAAACTGGTATTTACACTACTAGGAAACTAGCTATAGGTGGAAGGTGTTTTTGTGGCGCACCAAAGCTGCCGTGTGCCACTGATAATATTCTATGGCGCACCTTTGGAGATGCGCCACAGAAAGCTGAGGATTTCTGTGGCGCATGCCTGCCCCATGCGCCACTAAATTGGTACTTTCTGTGGCGCACTGGTGCCCAAGCGCCACAGAAAACATGTGGGCCCCACCACCAACGGCTGGATGGCATCCTACCACACCTTTTCTGTGGCGCATGGAACTGGATGCGCCACAAAAAGTACCAATTTAGTGGTGCATCTGGACACATGCGCCACAGAATTATGTGTGGGCCCCGGCACCAATGATTGGGGGGATGTATTTCGGTGGCGCATGGAACCACATGCGCCACATAAATGCAACAGAAATGCATATTTCTGTGGCGCATGGGGAAGGATGCGCCATAGAAATATGCATTTCTGTGGCGCATGTGATTCCATGCGCCACAAAATGTCTTTCCAGAATTACAAAAAGGGCAGCCCCCCACTCACAACCCCCATTGTCTTCTTCTTCCCCTCTCCTCCCACCTAGAGCAGCTCGTGTTCCTCCTCCCTCCCACCCCATTTTGCTCATTCTTTTCTCCATTCTTTGAAGTTAAACCTACTTTATTTGATAGGTAATTGGTGAGGGGGCCGGGGGAGGATCCATATATACTATCCCTCCTCTCCAATACATCTCTTTTTCTCTCCAACACCACACACTCTCTCTCATCGATCGCGGTCACGTCTCGGTGACAAACCTACTAGGTGAGTATAGTTGGATGGACATGCATATGCATGTTTTGTGTGGCCGGCGATGTGTATGGTTGTAGGTGAAGCGCTTGTCGACGGGCGGTTTGCACGATGGCGAGACGTTTGTTTGTTGTGCTCCGACCATCGTGTCATGGAGATGTGGATATTTTTGTGAAATGCTTGCAGGTACCCCGAGAGGCCCTTGAGATTGCCGGAACGTCGATTAACTTCCGTTCCGGCAAATTCGGGTACTCCATATGTCCCTTTTGTAGCAAAGGTCATGCCGAAATTTTTAAAAATTTCGGCATGACCTTTGCTAAAAAAAGGGGACATATGTGTGTGTGTGTGTGCGCGTGTGCATGTTGCGGTTTTACTTAACATACTCTCGTTTCTTATTTCTGCTTTATCTATATATAGCAACCATGGTCATCAAGATGAGCTCCAGTCAAATTGGTAGATACAAGGAAGAAGCGAAGGCGGACATGATTCGGTGCGACAGGCGCGAGATAAGATGTCCGTGTCGAACATGCAAACTCGTGAGCTGGATCGACCCTGATTCCGGACAATTGGAGGAACACATGCTCAGGCGCGGTTTTTGGATAGGCTTCAACAAGGCGATAACAACAAATGGTGCGCATGAAAACGAGGGTGGGCGAGAAGACGAAGAGTCTCCCAGACATGGTTATCATGACGAAGGAGATGCAGGCGGACAAGATCATCTTGACGAAGGAGATGCCGGCGGACAAGATCATCATGACGAAGGAGATGCCGGCGGACATGGTCATGATGAAGGAATAGATGGTGGTGGAGAAGACGCGGACACGAAGACCTCGCTAACTTCGGCCTTGCAGGGCCCTCATGTTTAAGAACTCCTACTCAAGGAGACGAGCGACGCCAGAGGTTCAGCCAGAGAGAAAGCCAAGCTGGGGCAAATGAAGAAAGACGTGATGACTCCGTTGTATCGTGATTGCCGACCCCAGGATACGCGCTTGCATGTAACGCTTGATGCTCTACAGATGAAGGAGGAAAACAGATGGACCGACGTCAGCTTCAGTAGGCACCTGAAATTCTGGTACGACCGTCTTCCCAAGGGGAACACGTTGCCAAGCAGTATCGAGAAGGGCAAGAAAGTCGTGTGCCCTCTTGACCTACCGTACGAGAGATACCATGCCTGCATCAATGATTGCGCAATTTATCGGGCGTGTACAAGGACAGAACCACATGTCCGGTGTGCGGCCAGGGACGGTACAAGAGTGGGAACAAGAATGTTCCTCGAAAAGTGGTATGGTACTTTCCTCTCATTCCCTGTCTGCAGCGGTATTTCGTGGACCCTAAGGAAGCAAAGCTCATGCAATGGCACGCGAAAAGGGAGAAGCCCGAAGAAGATCCGGAGAAGGGCGTGATCCTGACACACCCTTCAGACGCTTGCCAGTGGGAAGCATTGGACATGGCCTTCGAAGATTTCGGGCGCGACGCAAGGAACGTCAGGCTGGGTATGAGCACCGATGGACTCAATCCGTTCGGCAACCAGAGTAGCACGCATAGCACCTGGCCCGTGTTTGTATGGCCTTACAACCTTCCCCCGTGGCTGTGCACGAAGCAAAGGTACATACACATGAGTATTCTCATTCAGGGGCCAAAACAACCAGGTACCGACATACATCTGTATCTCGCGCTGTTGAAAGAGGAGTTAGCCAGGTTGTGGGAGACGCCAGTCCGTACGTGGGACGCCTACACTGGAGATTATTTCAATATGAGAGCCGCGTTGCTCACGACGGTGTAGGACTATCCTGGTTGCTCATATGTATCGGCCCAGGTAGGCCATGGATTCTGCGCATGTGTCAGGTTCATGGATGAGACCCCGCATCTCCAGCTACCAAGGGATCCCGGGTCTTCGAAAACCGTGTTCCCCGGGGCTCGAAGGTGGCTTCGCATGGGTCACCCGTAGAGGAAACGCGGGTGATTTGTTCAATGGTAAAGACGAGCTCGAAAGAGCCCCGTGACTGAGGAGCGGCGAAGAAATCGATGAGCTTTTGAAAAATTGGGAGGAGTGCCCTGCGCCGGGAAAGAAGCAACTGAGGGTAGACCCCCTGCTGGGTGTATGGAAAGCAAGGTATGTTTTCCACGACTTGGAGTACTGGAAGGTACTCCACACACCCCATAGCCTCAATGTAATGCACATTACCAAGAACGTTATCGAGAGTCTGCTTGGCACTCTTTGCAACATGTCCGATAGGACCAAGGATGGGACGAAAGCAAGATACGATCTGAAATGGCTTGGCATAAGGAAAGATCTTCAGGCACCCGATAGTGATGATGACGATGATGATGATGATCAGACGGAAGGGACTCAAGGTCGCCGCAAAAGGGTAAAGAAGAACGCGGTGGTGCTTCCCGCTGCCTGCTTCACTATGAGTCCGGAGGAGCTCGAGAAGTTTTTTAGGTGCCTCCTAGGAGTCAAATTTCCTCACGGTTACGCTGGGAAGATAAGCAGATATCTGGACGCAACGAAGAAGAGGTTCAGCGGGATGAAGTCTCACGACTGTCACGTGCTGATGACGCAGATACTCCCCGTTGCGATCCGAGGGCTAATGGACGAGCATGTCCGTGATACGCTGCTTGGCCTTTGCAACTTTTTCGACGACATCAACAGGAAGTCAATCGGCATGAGGCAGCTCCACAGGCTACAGGAAGAGATCATGGTGATACTATGCGAGCTCGAGATTTACTTCCCGCCTGCATTCTTCGATATCTGCGTGCATCTCCTTCTCCATGTCGTTGATGACATCAGGCAGCTCGGGCCGACGTTCCTGCACTACATGATGCCGTTCGAAAGGCAGAACGGTGTCATGAAACGATACGTTCGCAACAGGTCCCGTCCAGACGCAAGCATGGCCAAGGGCTTCCTAACCTACGAGTGCATCTCCTTCTGCCAGAATTATCTGAGCACCGAGAACCAGGATGTTGGTCTGCCAACCAGGACGCACCTCGGCAAGCTCAAGGGATTTGGTCACCGCGAGGGCTGCCGCTCACTCCATGTCGGCATTCGACAAAACGACTTCGATAGGGCTCACCGAGTCACGCTACAACACTTACAATTGATCGAACCTTGGGTGGAAGAGCACAAAAGCTTAATCGAGCAGAATTACATGACCTGGGCCGACCGAGGAAGAAGGGAGACGTAAACAGAGAGCACAACTCCAGCTTCACGCGTTGGTTCAAGAAAAGGCAACTGGTACAAGTAGAGAGCATACTGCCAGCTACGGAAGATGAAAAACTCATATTATCCTTATCACAGGGCCCCTGGCACAACGTAAAGACCTATCAGACGTATGACATCAACGGTTATAGATTCTGCACCGAGGAAAAGGACAGGAATAACGAATATCAAAACTTAGGAGTAACTATGCTATCCTACGGCGATGACAAGGCTACTGTGAAGGAAAGATTCTTCGGAAAGATCGAGGAGATATGGGAGCTCAACTACTATGGACAGTTGGTGCCAATGTTCCGTGTGAGATGGGCCAAGGACGTCGTCAAAGAAGACCGGTATTTCACCACCATGGTAATACCCGATGCTAAATCAAAGAACGCCTCCACGAAAAATGAGCCATGGGTACTCGCTAGCCAAGTCGAGCAATGCTTCTTCATTACCGACCCGTCAAAGCCTAGCCGTGTTGTCGTGAGGAGGGGAAAGAGGAGCATCATCAGAATGGAAGGAGATGCCAACGAGGAAGACTTGGACAAGAATGGCGATCCGAAGATCGAGGAGGAATTCGACAAGTACTTCGACATGCCTACTACTAGTAAAGAAAGAAGGAAGACCTCCCTACCTACTAAAGGTTGTCCGTTCACGCGAAGAAATCTCAAGGTGCCCGGCCTAAAGTATTCAACCGCGAATAAGGGAAAGAAGAGAAGCTAGCTCGGAACCGGCCGCCGGGACGAAGAAGACTTTTTTGTGTATTAAAATATGTGTGGTCTACTAAAATATGTGTTTTCTAGCTACTATATATTATATACCATGTGTGTGTGAGAGACAAGAATATATATATACCATGAATAAAATATGTGTGGTCTACTAACAATTGTGTGTATATTCGTCTTTAATTTCTTTAAAATGTGTTTGTGTTCTATATTTAAATTTAACCAATTTTTTTTAAAAGAATAACAAATGTGTTTGTGTTCTTTATTTAAATTTAACCAAGAAAATTTAAAAGGAAATTTTTTTTGGGACAGTCAGGATTCAAACCTGGCTGTGCACCGAAGTACAAAGTGCAGCAAACCACTGGGCTATGTGTGTGCTGTTGTAATACTACAGCAAAATGTTCATTTTAAATATGCCGTCGGCACAGTGGAAACCAGGGTACCACGGGCCGGCCTGCCAGGGCCCATAAGATTCTTCAGTCTGATTTTCGCTAAGCACCAGGCTCTCAGCCTGTAGAGGCTCTCCAAGCTTGTAGAGGCTCCCCAAGCTTGGCGAGTCTCGACAAGGGATCTCTCCACGAGAAGGCGTCTCAGGACGCCACCAGGAATTCTGCTAAGGACTAAGCCGAGAGGCTTGGCGAGGCTTTTTGCCTCGCGAGGCTTCCTTCCTCTCGAAGCCAGCTCTGCCTCCGCGGCAGAGCGCACATGGGCTCTGCGCTTCCCGCAGAGTCACGGGCGCGCCAAAGCGCGATGACGACAGCGCTCCAGTTGCCGTTCTGATGAATAAAGGGGTCAACAAAGCAGCACCAAGCAAAGCGGACAACGAGACTTGCCACTTTGGTGATAAGGGGACCGTCTGCAGCTACGCTCCAAGGGCGACGTCACTGCGGGACCCGTTCCACGTCTGCAGCGCCAGCCCACCGTCCTGGCTGGATGGTGCCTCTTTTCAGCTTTGGTGACGCTGCTCCCCTGCCGTGGACCGCGTCCATGGACTCTACCTTTATGGTGGACTCCACCTTTATCGTGCACCGCGCCTCCTCCTTCGTCGGTATGTGGCAACCCTTCCCGCCCAAATGTTTGGGCGGAAGAGGACCAAGACGACTATAAAAGGAGGGTGAGCACTCCCGTGCCAAGGGTTCAGTTCTTCCAGAGTTGGACACTTGGTTAGGGTTTTAGCCATTGCTGCCACCTAGAGCTCGACAAGCTCTCCCTGTACTGAAAACCTCCACAAGCAATACAGCCAAGCAGGACGTAGGGGTTTTACCTCCACAAGAGGGCCCTGAACCTGGGTAATACCGTGCGTTCCTCTCTGCAGTGTTCTCCTCCAGCGAGCCCGACGAGCACCGTCGCCGTGGAACGTTGAGGGTTGTTTGACTCCGTGTTCAGCCCCTTGCTCGATTCTTACCCCGTGAGATACGCCTAGTTCCTGGGCCTATTCTCCGACATTTGGCGCGCCAGGTAGGGGGCTGAGGCGCGTCTTCAACCTCGACACCACCATGGCTGGCTCTCGCGTCGAGCGCCTCGCTCGCCGGACGGCCAGCGCTGCCACTGCTCCTCCCGTCACCAGGCAGCGCGGCCGCCCTCGTGGAAACACCGCTCCGGAGCGCCGCGTCGACCCCGAGCCCCGCGTCGAGCATCCAGCGGACGACGACGATGTCCACACCGAGGACGACCTTGGCGAAGAGGAGGCCTCCTCCCTTCACCCGTCGCGTGACGGTGCTGCCTCCTCGCTGGGCCGCCCTGCGCCCAGCCCGGCGACTGCGCTTCTCATGGCGCAGGAGCTGCTGCGGTACCGTCCCACGCTGGAGGCTCACGAAGCCTGGCTCCATCGCCTCTCCGAGCTCATCGGCGCCGCTCGCGTCGCCGCTCCTACACCATCTCGCTCGCTGGTTCCCTCTGGCCGTGCGGGAGACGTAGCGCAAGGCGCTCCCCCTGCACCTCCTCTCCAACCCGCGCCCGCTCCAGCTCCACCGCAACTTGCGCCAGCGGGGGCTCCTCCCCGCGACAACCGTGCTGCCTCGCATGCCTCGTCACCGCACGACTGCCAAATCGTGCAGCGAGCCCCCGAGGACGCCCGCGTGAGCATCGAGCGTGGCCAACACCGCCACAACCGCGCCGTCCAGGACGTCGCCGCCGCCGGGCGTCACCTCCGCGCCTCTCTCGCCGACGGCGTGGTCACCTACGGCACCACAGTTGCGTTCACCCGCAGCCTTCGCCGCGTCGTCTGGCCGGTCAAGTTCAGGCCGGACCTCCCTCCACGCTACGACGGCAAGAACAACCCGCTGGAGTTCCTGCAGCTCTACACTCTGGCCATCCAGGCCGCTGGGGGTGACGACAAGGTCATGGCGAACTGGTTCCCCATGGCCCTCAAGGACTCTGCGTCCTCGTGGCTCACCAACCTCCCCGCCGAGTCCATCGGCTCCTGGGAGGAACTCTGCCGGTGCTTCGTCGCCAACTTCAAGGGCACGTACGAGCGCGGCCTCACGTACAACGATCTCCGCGGCGTGCGCCAAAAGCCTGGCGAGACCCTCCGCAAGTACATCCAGCGCTTCAGCCAGGTGCGGAACAAGATTCCCAACGCCACTGACGCACAGGTCATTTCGGCCTTCCAGGCCGGAGTCACGGACGTGCGGATGCTCGAGAAGCTTGGCATCCACGACAACATCACCACCGTCGTCAAGCTCTTCGACCTGGCGGACAAGTGCGCCAAGGCTGAAGAGGGCCGCTTGTTCGTCAAGAACGAGCCTGAGGACCCCTCCGAAGGCTCCAAGAAGAAGAAGAAATCCTCCGAGAAGCGCAAGACCACTGCGGTCCTCGCGGCTGAACCCGACGCCAAGCAGCCTCGCGCTGCCACTTCAGCCGCGGGCACCGAGAAGAAGGATGACCGCCCTTTCTGCATCTACCACAACAGGCACTCCCACGCCACCGAGGACTGCTACGACCTCAAGAGGCTTCGCGAGGCTCGCGAGGCACGCGAGGGGGAGCAAGGCCGCGGTGGCGGCCGCGGCGGCCGCAGGGGGCGACGCTGGAGCAACAACTACGACAACAACTACCAGCAGAACCCCCAGGCCAACGCCGCCCAGCCTGCGAACGATAACCTCCCTGCCGAGACTCCTGAGGGCTACCAGGTGCCTCGCGGCGCCGCTTGCATCCTTGGCGGGGCCCAGGCCCCCAGCTCCAACCGCCACTTCAAGCAACTCGCTCGCGAGATCGCGGCAGCGCTTCCCGGGGTTGAGGCCTCCAGGCCCCTCAAGTGGTCCCAGTACCCCATCACGTTCGACTCCGGCGACCACCCCAAGTCCACTTCAACCGTTGGCACCATCCCGCTGGTTTGCACCCCCACCATCAACAACATCGCCGTCTCTAAGACGCTCATCGATGGGGGTGCAGGCCTCAACGTCATCTCTGTCGAGACCTTCGAGAAGCTTCAGGTGCCCTACGAGCGGCTCATGCCCACCAGGCCCTTCTCAGGGGTGACAGAGGGCCTCACGACCCCTTTGGGGCAAGTGAGGCTTGCAGTCACCTTTGGCACGCAGGCCAACTACCGCACCGAGCTGATCGACTTCGACGTCGCGCACATCGGCCTGCCCTACAACGCCATCCTCGGCTACCCCGCCCTCGCCAAGTTCATGGCGGTCACCCACCACGCCTACAACCTCGTCAAGCTCCCTGGCTCGGGCGGCACCATCATCATCCGCGGCGTGGTCTCAGACGCCCTGTACGCTGCGCTGGCGGCCTATAAGGCTGCCGCGGTGGCGTCCCCCGCTGACGAGGACGAAGAACCCCTCCCGAGGCCCCCCGCGAAGAAGAAGCAGCTGTTCTCTCAGGAGAAGGCTGCGACAAAGCAGGTGTCTCTGGAGGCAAACGGCTCGGGGGCTAGCGTCACCATCGGCGCCAACCTGCCTCCCAAATAGGAAAGCGCGCTCGTCGCGTTCCTCAGGGCAAACTCTGACATGTTCGCATGGACACCGTCAGATATGTCCGGCGTACCGAGGGAGGTGATCGAGCACCACTTAGCCGTGTGTCCAAACGCACGCCCCGTGAAGCAAAAGGCGCGTCGTCAAGCGCCAGAGAAGCAAGATTTCATCGTCAAGGAAGTAGAAAAGTTGAAGAAAGCAAGCATCATCAAGGAAGTTGTCCATCCCACTTGGCTCGCCAACGGTGTGGTCGTCCCCAAGCACACCGGAGGAAGCCGCCTCTGCATCGACTTCACCGACCTCAACAAGGCCTGTCCCAAGGACCCCTATCCCCTCCCGAGGATTGACCAGATCGTGGACTCCACCGCCGGCTGCGCACTCCTCTGTTTTCTGGATGCCTTCTCTGGTTACCACCAGATCAAGATGGCCAAGGAAGACGAGGAGAAGACAGCATTTCTCACCCCTTGTGGTGTGTTTTGCTACGTCTGCATGCCCTTCGGCTTGAAGAATGCCGGCGCCACTTTCCAGCGCCTCATGAGGATCGCCTTGGGGGCTCAAATGGGAAGGAATGCAGAGGCCTACGTCGACGACATCGTGGTCAAGACCCGCGAGGAGGACACGCTCATCAAGGACCTCGAGGAGACCTTTGCCAACCTGCGCAAGGTGAACATCAAGCTGAACCCCGCCAAGTGCGTCTTCGGGGTCCCTTCAGGCAAGCTCCTCGGGTTCCTGGTGTCTCATCGCGGCATCGAAGCAAACCCCGACAAGATCAAGGCCATAGAAGAAATGCAGCCTCCTCGTCGCCTCAAGGACATGCAACGCTTGGCGGGATGTATGGCCAGCCTCGGCCGGTTCATCTCCAAGTTCGGCGAGAGGGCGCTGCCATTTTTCAAGATCATGAAGA
This sequence comes from Puccinellia tenuiflora, assembly GCA_012064385.1. Classification (NCBI taxonomy): domain Eukaryota; kingdom Viridiplantae; phylum Streptophyta; class Magnoliopsida; order Poales; family Poaceae; genus Puccinellia; species Puccinellia tenuiflora. The sequence continues at coordinate 416,903 of QRDG01002164.1, read as the reverse complement.
GGTCTGGTCCTTTCAAGTGGACCCCTGAAGCGGCAAAAGCCTTCGAGGACCTGAAGAAATATCTGGCGAGCCCACCCATCATGGTTGCCCCATGCCCTCGCGAGCCTCTGAAGCTGTACCTTGCAGCCACTCCTCAGACGGCAAGCGCGGTCTTGGTGGCTGAAAGGGAAGAGCCAGTCCTCGTCAAGCAGAGCCACGCCTCGACAAGCCCAGAACTCCACGACAAGGAAGCAGCCTCGTCAAGCCTCCAGCCTCAGGCCGAGCCTCTACAAGTGGGGCCTCAAGAAGGCCTCGACAAGGACTCCACCGAGCCTCGAGAGGAGCCCACTGCTGCCACGCCTACAACTACCCTTGTCGAGCATCCCGTGTACTTCGTCAGCACAGTGCTACGAGATGCTCGCGAGCGCTACCCCATGCAGCAAAAGCTCCTCTTCTCGCTCCTCAGCGCCTCCAGGAAGCTGCGCCACTACTTCCAGGGTCACCCCATCAAGGTGGTCACCTCATATCCCCTGGAGCAGGTCCTGCGCAACCCAAACGCAACAGATTGCGTCGCAAGCTGGGGCATCGAGCTGCAACCCTTCGAGCTGGAGTTTGACACCACAAGAGTCATCAAGGGCAGGGCGCTGGCTGATTTCATGGCTGAATGGACGGACACACGCGAAGAGGAGCCTCAAGAAGAACAAGCTACAGCCTCAGGAGAGGCAGAGCCCAGCTACTGGACCATGCACTTCGACGGCGCCTTCGCGGCCCGGAGCGCAGGGGCTGGGGCTGTCCTCACCTCACCAACAGGCGACAAGCTATACTACGCCGTCCAGCTGTGCTTCAAGGACAACGACAAGGTCTCCAACAACATTGCCGAATACGAGGGCCTCCTCGCTGGGCTCAGAGCCGCCATCGCCCTCGGCGTCAAGCGCATCCTCATCAAGGGCGACTCTCAGCTCCTCGTCAACTTCTCCAACAAAAGCTACACGCCTAAGGACACCTACATGGTGGCCTACCTTGAAGAGGTACGCAAGCTCGAGAAGCACTTCAGGGGCATGGAGCTCAAGCATATTCCGCGAGGAGAAAACCAAGAAGCAGATGACCTCGCCAAGCGAGCAGCAAGGAGAGAAGCCCAACAGCCTGGAGTGTTTGAGGAGAGACTCGCCAAGGCCTCCGTCAAGCAACCAGCGGTCAGCATGAGCATTCAAGAGGAGCTCCCACCAGCCCCATCAAGTGGAGCACCAAACTGTGGGCTGCCCTCAGGCGATCGCTTGTTGATGACTTTGGTACGCCAAGACACTGGTTGGATCGACGAGATCAAGCGCTACTTGCAAGAACGAGTCCTTCCCGAAGAAGACACAGAAGCTGAGAGAATCGCTCGTCAAGCCAAGTCCTACTGCCTCCACGACGGAGACCTGTACCGTAAGCGCCCCAATGGGGTTGCGTTGCGGTGCGTCCCTGCCGAGGAAGGCCGCCAGCTCATCAACGACATCCACAGCGGAGAGTGCGGCCATCATTCATCCTCACGCACCTTGGCAGGCAAGGTCTTCCGAAGTGGCTTCTACTGGCCCTCTGTGCTTCAAGATGCAGCTGAAATCGTCCAGTCCTGCGACGCCTGCCAATTCCACGCCAAGCAAATCCACCAGCCCGCGCAAGGACTCCAAACGATCCCGCTCTCCTGGCCGTTCGCGGTCTGGGGGCTGGACCTGCTGGGGCCCTTCCCGCGAGCGCTCGGGGGCTACCGCTACCTCTACGTCGCCATCGACAAGTTCACCAAGTGGCCTGAGGTGGAGCCCGTGCGCACCATCCCGGCGAAATCAGCAGTGAAATTCATCAGGAGCTTGGTCTGCCGCTTCGGCGTGCCCAACCGCATCATCACCGACAACGGCTCACAGTTCACCAGCGGCGCCTTCAAGTCCTACTGCGGCAGCCTCGGCGCCCAAATCTGCTATGCCTCGGTGGCTCACCCACGCAGCAACGGACTGGCCGAGCGAGCCAATGCCGAGGTGCTCAAAGGCCTCAAGACGAGAAGCTTTAACCGCCTCAAGGCCAGCGGCAAGAATTGGATCGATGAGCTCCCCTCGGTACTCTGGTCCATCCGCACCACGCCAACAAAGCCAACTGGTGAGACGCCATTCTCCCTCGTCTACGGCGCCGAAGCCGTCCTCCCCAGCGAGATCACCCACGGCTCTCCGCGAGTCTTGGCCTTCAAGGAGGCTGAGCTGGATGAGCTCCGCAACGACGACCTGCTGCTGCTTGAAGGGCTCCGCCGCAATGCGGCCCTGAGAGCGGCAAGGTACCAGCAAGATCTCCGCCGCTACCACAGCCGCCACATCCGCCCGCGCACTCTCGAAGCAGGGGACCTTGTCCTGAGGAGAATCCTCTCCAGGGAAGGTCTCCACAAGCTCTCACCAATGTGGGAAGGGCCCTACAGAGTCGTGCACATCGCCAGGCCTGGCTCCGCACGGCTCGAGACGGAGGACGGCGTCCCCATCGCCAACCCCTGGAACATCCAGCACCTGCGCAAGTTCTACCCCTGATCGTCCTCGACGAGCAACTTTTTGCAAGCAACTCTTTGCGCCAAGGGAGAACTCCGCGCCAACATCCTCCACGAGGAAAAATTTCGGGCTCCCCTCTCTACTATACGTTGCCGCGGGCCGTTCGAGAAGACTCCCAAGCCACCAAGCCTCGGCAAGGTGACTTCTTCAAGCACCATGCCTTGGTGACGTGGACCCCCATGCCCAGACATGGTGGGACACAGGCTCTTCAAGCCACCCCCGCCTAGGGGCCCCCTGAGCTCTCTCTACATGCGTCTGCCACGGGCACGCCCCCTCGAGAGTCTCAGCCACAGCATGTGGACCCCATGCCCAGAGCATGGCGGATTTTTTGTAATTCTGGCCACGCCAGTGTAATGAACCTCTGTTTCAGGTCACTTTGAACCTTTTGCGCTTCGCGCCAGCATTTGATCTTGCTTTGGTAAGCATTTATGATATTTGCATCTTGTCCTTGCTCGTATGATCCTTCCTGTGCATCTCGCGAGCGGGGGCTAGCATGGTGCCTGTGCCTCGGGAGCATCCCAGCAGCACCTCAAACCCAAGGGATCCGAGCTCTGAACTCGCGGGTCAGCTCTCATGCATGTCAACTCCCAGGGAGCTCTGAACTCATGGGTCAGCTCCCGTGCACGTCAACTCACCAAGGATCACCAAAACCTTGGTGCCTGTTCTCCTCGCGAGACACACATGAAGGAACCTACGAGCGCGCATAAGTTATCTAGCTATGTACTGCTTGTGGGTGCGCCTATCTGTCCAAACGCAGGAAAGCAGGTTCAAGCAAGCCTCAGGCAGCCTCGAGAAGAAAATGCCTCTCCAGGGAACCAACACCCTCTCCAAGGCAGAAAACGCCTCGCGAAGCTAAGTCCAAACACTTGGTTAAATTTTCCCTTCGCTGGTTTTGTCCCTCGAACCTCTTTTCTCTCTCCTATGCCTCATGGGCTGCTTGCGCGTTAAAGGGGAACCCCAGGCATCGCGCCTCGCGGGATCTTACTTCTCGAGGCCTCACGCACCCCCCGGCCTTGTGGAGCCCTGACTCTCACATACCGAAGCGGCGGTGGTGTAGCGCTAAGAGAGGGTCCTAAGACGTAGAGCGAAAAAGACATGAAAGGGAAGACAAAAGCCTCTCGAGGGGCACACACCAAGCACATCTAATTAAAGCATCAACAAGTCTTTACAAAAAGTTTCTACAAGCAAAAGCTAAGATAATTGGGCGCCTTGTGCACGTCCCGCTACAGGAAGAAGCTCAGGCCTGCGCGCCCCCTGAGGTGCTCGCGCCGCCCGCGGTACGCCCCTCCTCCTCCTCGGCCTCCTCTTCGCTGCCGCCACCGCCTTCGAAGATCACGGCCTGGTCGAACTTCTTGGCGTACGCCTCCGCAGCCTCCTGCATCGCCTTCGTGCGGAAGCTGGGGTCGACAGGCCCTGTCACGGCCTTGAAGTCGATGGAGGGGTGGAGCCGCTTGAGGTTGCAGAAGATGCGGCTGGTGGCGATGACGAGGAGGTCGCGGCTCTCCTCCACGACGCGCGCGTCAAACTCCTTCGCGGTCTCTTCAATCTTCCCGAGGAACTGCTCGAAGAAGAGGTTGTACGCCGCTCCGTCATCGCCCCCTCTTGCGTCGAAGTCAGGGACCTCGAACCTCAGGTCGTCCGCAATGGCGCGCACACGCCGCACCAGGCTTTGGAACATGAGCTGGCGCTGACGCGACATGGTCCGGCCGTGACTCGCGTTGTCCCGCGCCTGCTCCGCAAGGTTAGCGGCCGGCCCCACCTGCTGTTGGAGCTCGCTCAGGTCCTGCTCCAGGGCCGTGGCCTTGGTTTCGGCGCAAGCTTGGGCCTCCTGGGCGCTCTGGAGGAGAGGGGCCATCTTCTGCACCTCCTTCTCGAGGCTATCGATGCGGTCCTGGAACTCCTGGCGCTTGGTCGTGAAGCGCTCTTCCTGCTTCGCGAGTTTGGCCTTGTAGTCTTTGGAGAGTTCCTCCCGGGCGAGCTTGACCTTGTCGTCGGCCTCCTCCTGCGCTTTCTTCTGCCTCTTCGCGAGGTCGGCGTTGGCCTTGGCTTCACGATCGGACCAGGTGGCTTCGTCCCTGGCCACCCGGCCCTCGCGAGCCTTCAGCTGCTCCTCACGGATGGCCTGGTCCTTCTCGACCACTTGGACCTGCTCCTCGCGTCGCTGCAGCTCTCCTTCGCGCTGCTTCAGCTCCGCCTCGCGCAGCGCAAGATGGCCCTCGCGAGCATCCAGCAGCTCGCGTTGCTCCTTCAAGCTGGCCTTTGTGTCCTCGGATTCGGCGGCAAACTTCTGCTGCGCGGCCGCCAGCTCCTGGTGCCTGGAGGCAGTCTCCGCCTCGAGCGCCTCCCGGTCGGCGTCCAGTTGGTCCATGACCTCCTGCGCCTCCCGCTTGACGCTGTCGCGGGTCTCCTTGGCGAAGCGAAGGGCCTCTTGGCGCTCTGCCTGGGCCGCTGCGTCCTGGCGGCGGCAGAACTCCACCCTCTCTTGAAGGAGGGACCAGGCCTCGCCTAGCCTTGCTCGCTCCGCCGCTATGGCGGCTTCTTCTCTGATGAGCTCCCCCTCCACCTCGCCAAGCGCCTGCAGGGCCTGGTTGACGACGACCCTGTGGGGACCCCGGACTAGCTGTCCGAAATACCCGATTATGGTTCACACAACGATCCCAAGATCATTCTGTCGTTGCCCATAATCCGAATTGAATACCAAAGTTTACATCCATTACATTACCGAATTTAAAGTCTTACATAAATGGTCACTTAGACCAAGTCTTACATAGGTGCCTTCATGGGCCAAAGCAAAAGCATTCAGCGGAAGCTACGTAGTAGAAGTCCAACACATCCTAGCAACAACCCGACAGGCAGCTGACTTATGAAGATCCCTAGTTCGCATAGAAGTCACCATACTCCGCTTCGGCGTAGTTCTCCTCGGGATCTGGCTAAGACAATAGCCAGGGACGAACCAATATGAGTACAATTGTACTCGCAAACTACTCCTCTACTGATTATGCAGCAGTTTTAAGTTGCTTTATACTACACTTTTATTTATTTAGCTATCTCTATATCCTTGATGAAAAAGATAAGAAGAGATTCATAACTATCTTTAGAGAGAATCACAATTTTATTATTTATTCAGAACTCCTCCTTTTTCCCGACCACAACTCATCATGGTCTTTACCTCCACAACTCATACCACTCCAATTGGTATAGTTGGGTATCAACATTTCCACTTTTCCCATCTTGCATATTTTATCAACACTTTTGCAAAACTTAGCACACGGTCTAGTACAGCCTCCCAACTGTCCATATCCGAGGACTCGGCTATTCGAATAGTTTTATACCCTCTGCAGAGGTAGCACGCTTTTCCCACACCCATCCGGTAACTCATCGTGTCAGCCACGTCCCGCCATACAAGGTGTATGCGAAGTTGAGCCACCGGCCATAGCCTTTCCTTTGCTCATGCTAGTATAGGACCCTACCGCTACGATTTTCACCATTCCTTCAACACCTAGTACAGGATCCTCCGTCAAGGAACCTAGATGTAAGGACTCGTAGTTCTATCCGGCGACCCAAAGGTGGACCTTCAATCCCTCAATCCATCAGATTGCCGAGACCCGGGTCAGGGGTTAGAGAACGCAATGCTCATCCCCTCATGGAACGAGGTCATCCTCGTTGTTGAGGCATCCCATACTAATATGAGCAAACTATATGACTACGCCCGTTCCCATATTTGGGTAGATGTGGTCGCACAGGTTATCGGCTGGTCGTCATGGTACTAAGACACAGTGTGCAACTTTTCTTTCATCAACTTCGCCATTTCTCCACTTCAATACCAATCATTTGGCATGCTACCATCAACTTGGTACTTAAAAGGAGTTTAGAATAAACCATAATTTTCCCATCCTATAGTTTTAAGTATTTACCCTACATTTCTACATAGGGTGGTAAAGAAATTTTCATTTCCTTTGTAAAGGACTTTATGAGATCACTACCACTACTTTAGACTATTGCATGTAATCAACTGGAAGTAAGTAAATGCAAGCTCAGCGAAGTAGCTTGCCTTGCTCAACAAAGTGCTCTTGCTCCTGTTGTTCAAAGTAATCTCCTTCCTCGTATGCTCCGGCAACGTTCTCGTCTAAACGATAATAAACAAACAAGCAAACAATCACTAAGGCTAAACAAGCAAGCATAACATCACAAACAACATCAACATCACATTTAGCCAATGAGCACACAAGACAACACAAGTTGGTTTCAATTTATTTTAATTAACAATTATTCAATTGTGTCAATAATTTGGCAGAAACTAGGGTTTTAGGTTTTATTGCATAACTTGAGTTCTGATGGTCACAAAAATACAAACTAAAATTCTACAGATAGCTACTGAGGTTTAGAAGTCACTCCAATTGGATTCAAATCAATTTGAGTTACTAACTTCTCTGTATAAATGTTTTAGTCCAGAAAGTTAATAATCTAGTTTTTGCTATAACTCAAGTTAATTGTACTCAAAAATTAAATCCTTTTAGGGGTAACTAGTATTGCCTAAGTTTGACCTAACAGAATTGGTTTGAACTCATTTGGGTTTATAGAGTACCAGAAACAAACAAGTTTAGATTCTGTACCTTCTGTGGTATTTTTAATATCAGTACTTATCTATTAACCTAAATGGGGTGAAACCACTTTAGTTAGTTAGATAATTTCATTCTCTTTCCAGAACATTTTCATTTGCTATTTTTAGATTCCTAGATCTCAAGATATTGGATTTCAAAGTCATAGTCAAATTTCTGACAGAGAACTTATCTATCTAAGCTTAACATCTAGCATCTTTGTCATTTTTAGTTTGGATCAGGGAATTATCCTACATGACCATGGCTTGCATCTATGTGAAGATGACATATTGTAGTTGCTACAAGATTTTAGTTTGCTATTTTTAGGCCTCTGGTTAAGTAGCAATTTGTATGGGAAGTGGCTATCTTTATTATTTCATGTGTTAAGTTAAACTGGTTAGCTACCTTTTCCATTTTAAATCTTTTACACAGATTTTATTCTGGGGATAACAAGTTTTTCTCATGGCAGTACACTAACCATACTAACATGACATGCTAGGATCACATCCTAAATAAATTTAGGTGAATTAAAACTAACAGATCAAAACAGAACCTTTTAACAGTTTTTCTGCAGATTTCTGAGAACAGACAACACATAGCTACTTTGCCAAATTATTCGAGGATGCTAAACTAGTCCTTCTGGAAATACAAAACATGCATTTGAATCTACGAATCTAGATCTTTCCAACCATATCAAAATCATAATTTTTGATGCAGTGGATTTCTCACAATTTACTTGCAAAGTGGGCTAATCATCTCTGTTATTCCCAGACTTAGCAGTTTTCAGAAATAATCGAACCGGTACGTTGCCGTTGGATCTAGATCCAACGGCTCACGTTCAAATCGACTACGACGACCAAAAATCGGTGGCGCCACCGCGCCGGCGGCACGGTGGTGGACGGATTCCTCACCTAGGGTGCTCGGGTGACGGCGGCGAGGGTGCAGATCGACGGCGGAGGCTTGGGGAGGGTTGTGGGCGGAGTTGCAGGTGCTGGGGTGGTCGGTTCCGTCGGCGGCGAGCTTCTCCTCCTCCGCGGACACGGGATATCGACGGCGGGCTCCTGGCGGCGTTCCTGTACAAGCAACGGCGCGATTGTGAGCCTACGGTGGCGGTGGAGCGTGGCAGAGGGGTAGGGAAAGAAAAGAGAGAGAGGGAGTGGCCGCACGGCCACGAATTGATCTTCGACCTCCTCGGCAGCGGCGGCGATCCGAGGGCGATGCAGGGCGGCAGCAGCTCTCCGGCAGTGATTCCGCCCTCCTGGCGGTGCCCGAGAGAGGGTGGAGTGGGAGGAAGGGGCAGTGGGCGATGGGGTGGCGTGGTGTGGATGGATTTGTGCTCAGGGCGGCTCGGTTAAATAGCCGGCGCCTGGTCCATCGTGGACACGGCGATGGGGCGGTGCAGTGGACGGACGGGCGTGTCCGTAGGGTTGGCGCAAGGCCGGCTACGGTGCTGGGCTATGGAGGGGCATGGTGGGTGGCGTGGAGGCGAGTTGGGCGTGGTCGATGGTGGGGGACGGCCTCGGGAGTGCTCGGGCGGCGCACGAGCACGCACGGGCGGCGAGCTCCCGACGGGTTTGGGTTGCTGCTGGGTGTGGGCAAGCGCGAGAGGGGGCAGGAGAGTGGTAGGGAGTGGCGCTAGGGCTAGGGTGCCGGTGGGGGACGGTTCCTCCACGGCGCGGCACGGCGGCATGGCCACAGGAGCCGTGCTCCCTGGCATCGATGATCAACGGCGACAAGAAGTGATCCAATGCCGGTTCTAGATGCTGGAATGGGACCGTGGGGTGGTGTTGAGCATTGTGGTGCAAGGGATTGATGAACAACAACACGAATTCGTCGATTTGATCCGGCCAAAGTTCAGATTCGGGAAGAACAGGGTGGTGCATGCCACCTGTTCGACCAAATGCCTGACCCGAAATTAAATTCGAATTTTTGAATTTGGTTTCCACCACTGACTTCATATCTAATAATAGTGATTTGTGGTGCTATGATGGTATTTTTTTGATAAGTGCATCATAGCACATTTTGTGATTTCAATAAGTAAAGAAAGAAATAAAAACTTAAATTGGGGAATTTTGAAAAATAGATTTTGAAGAGGGACAAGATACAAGAGAAATGTGGAGGTGAACAACATGTCACTCCACTGATTTTAGGTTTAAGAGAAAATATTAATTTCTCACTTTAGAGAAATTTTTAGTATGGAACTTGTCCCATTATTTCATGTGATGGTGTTGCTTGTATTTCTTTTCTTTTTATTCATACCTTTGCATTAGCAATCACACACATCAAGCAACAATTGCAAGCAAACACACATAATATAATAAAAGTTTTTGTTGGCCCACATTTTTGGAATTAATTATACATATATAAATTCTGGGATGTTACAAATCCTTCCCCCCTTAGAATAAATCTCGTCCCGAGATTTGCTAGGCTTAGGAGCTAAGGAAGTCGGGGAATTCGCGTCTAAGATAATCTTCACGTTCCCACGTTGCTTCTTCTTCAGAATGGTTAGTCCACTGGACTTTGTAAAACTTGATCACACGCCTCCTGGTAAGACGAACATCCTCTTCAAGAACCTTGAGGGGTCTATCACGATAGGTCAAGTCGTTGTTCAAGTCGATGGAGTGGTGGTCAATGTGCTTGAAAACATCTGGCTGATCCGGAACTTCAAGACACTTCCGAAGTAGTGATACGTGGAAGACATCGTGAAATTCGGACAACTCCGGTGGTAGCTCTAGCTGATAGGATACTTCTCCACGACGGCTGATGACCTTGAATGGTCCAATATACCTTGGTGCTAACTTCCCTTTCACATGGAAACGTTGCATTCCCTTGAGGGGTGTCACTCGAAGATACACAAAATCTCCGATATCAAAGGTGAGGTCACGGCGCTTGGGATCAGCATAACTCTTCTGACGGGATTGGGCAGTTTTAAGACGTTCACGAATAAGCTGGACTTGTTCTTCGGCTTCACGGAGGGTGTCAGGTCCAAATAATTTTCCTTCTCCAGTGTCGGACCAATTTAAGGGTGTACGACACTTCTTGCCATACAACGCTTCAAACGGGGCCATTTGCAGACTAGACTGGTAGCTATTGTTGTAGGAAAACTCTGCGAACGGGAGACAATCTTCCCATTTGGAACCATAAGATAGAACACATGCACGAAGCATGTCTTCCAAAATCTGGTTCACTCTCTCGGTTTGGCCATCAGTCTGAGGGTGATAAGCTGTGCTAAAGGCTAACTTGGTTCCGAGGGCCTCGTGAAGTGCCTTCCAGAATCTTGAGGTGAATTGCGTGCCTCTGTCAGACACAATCTTCTTGGGTACTCCATGCAGGCTCACTATTCTGGACATATATAGGTCTGCTAACTGGGCTCCATTGTATGTGGTCTTTACCGGGATAAAATGAGCAACCTTGGTCAGTCGATCAACGATGACCCAGATTGAATCATGGCCTCTGTTGGACCTCGGCAGTCCAGTGATGAAGTCCATTCCGATCTTGTCCCATTTCCATTCAGGAACCTTCAAAGGTTGAAGCAATCCGGCGGGTCTCTGGTGTTCGGCTTTGACTCGCTGACAGATATCACACTTGGCTACGAAAGAACCTATCTCTCGTTTCATTCCATGCCACCAAAATCTCTCACGAAGGTCTTGGTACATCTTGGTCCCTCCAGGGTGGATTGAATATGGGGTCTCGTGAGCTTCCTTCAGGATCAATTCCTTTAGTTCACTCACGTTGGGCACACAGAAACGACCATTGAATCTCAACACTCCTTCAGCATCTTCGGCAAAACCAGGGGCTTTGTCGAGAGACATTTTCTTCTTAATCCCTTCAATGCTCTCATGACCTTTCTGGGCTTCTTTGATTTGATCCATCAGGGTTGGGGTTAACTCCAGATTGGCGAGGTAACCGTGGCTAACAAGCTCGAGTCCAAAATCTTCGAACTCCTTAAACAAGGCGGGCTGTTCGGCTTGGATCAAAGCGTTCAGGGCACATGGCTTGCGACTAAGGGCATCGGCAACTACATTGGCCTTTCCAGGGTGATAATGGATTCCAATATCATAATCCTTGATCAGCTCCATCCATCTTCTCTGTCGCATATTCAGCTCCTTCTGGGTAAAGATATACTTCAAGCTCTTGTGATCCGTATAGATCTCACAGCGATGTCCCACAAGATAGGAACGCCATGTCTTAAGAGCAAAAACCACTGCAGCTAACTCCAGGTCATGGGTTGGGTAATTTTCTTCATGTGGTCGCAACTGTCGAGACAGATACGAAACCACCTTGCCTTCTTGCATCAGAACGCAACCAAGTCCAAGGCGTGATGCATCGCAATACACGTCAAAACCCTTGTTGACGTCTGGCATGACAAGAACTGGGGCTGTGGTTAACTTTTTCTTCAACTCCTGGAAACTATCTTCACACTTCTGGGTCCATTCAAACTTTTGGTCCTTCCTCAACAGCTGGGTCATGGCCTTGGCTATACGGGAAAATCCTTCCACGAACTTACGGTAATAACCCGCTAGTCCGAGAAAACTGCGGATCTCCGTCACACTGGTGGGGGTTTGCCAATCAAGAATGGCTTTGATCTTCTCCGGGTCAACAGAAACTCCTCCGGCAGATATAACATGTCCGAGAAATGCAACCTCCTTAAGCCAAAATTCACACTTGCTGAACTTGGCATAAAGTTGATGCTCTCGAAGTGTCTCCAAAACTAGGCGTAGGTGGACAGCATGCTCTTCTTCGGTCTTGGAATAAACAAGAATATCATCGATGAAAACTACCACGAACTTGTCGAGGTATTCCATGAAGATCTTGTTCATCAGGTTCATGAAATAGGCTGGGGCATTAGTCAGGCCAAAGGACATTACGGTGTACTCAAACAATCCGTAACGGGTGGTGAAGGCAGTTTTGGGAATGTCTGAATCTCTGATCTTCAATTGGTGATATCCCGATCGTAGGTCGATCTTTGAAAAGACTCGGGCTCCGTTCATTTGATCGAACAGATCCTCGATCTTGGGAAGAGGGTACTTGTTTTTAATGGTCACATCATTTAGCTTACGATAATCCACACACAGTCGTGTGGTACCGTCTCTCTTGTCCACAAATATTATAGGTGATCCCCAAGGTGAAGCGCTTGGGCGAATAAGGCCTTTACTGAGCAAATCAGCCAACTGTTTCTTCAACTCTACTAATTCTTCTGGATTCATCCGGTAGGGTCTCTGGGATATAGGTGAGGTTCCTGGGATAAGCTCTATTACGAACTCACACTACTAGGGAAAAGGCTACCCGTGGCGCACCAAATAAGGCTACCCGTGGCGCAGGGGCCTGCGCCACGGATTGCCACGCCACGGGTAACCACACTTACCCGTGGCGCAGGCACAGATGTGCGCCACGGGTATGTGCACATAGCCATGGCGCACCGAAACTAGGTGTGCCACGGGTATGTTACATACCCGTGGCGCACCTAGTTTCGGTGCGCCATGGCTATATGCACATACCCGTGGCGCACAAAAACTAGGTGCGCCACGGCTATGAATTTCCGAATTTAAAAAAAAAGAGCCACCGGCCACCGCCCATGTCGGCGTGTCCGGCAGGGGGGTCGCGGCAGCGGAAGCCGCTCGGCAGGGGGGTCGTTCAGGGCGTGGCGTCGGCGCTGCACTACCTGCGCGTTCAAGGTGCGACATCGACGGCTTCCACTTCCTGGTGGACTGGGTGTGGCGTCTCCGCCGCGACGGCCGCGCGCTCGAGGCCGTCAACCCCAGCCTCGACGGCGCGTTCGATGAGGACGATGCCGAGCGGCTGCTCATGCTGGGCCTGGCGTGCAGCCACCCGACCCCCGCCGAGCGGCCCAAGGCACAGGCCATCTCGCAGATCCTGCTGGTCCTCGTCGACGTGGAGGTGGACGCCATGGTGGAGGTGCTCACCGGCCGTCGTGGAGAAGGAGGAGGAGCTCGCCCTCATGGACGAGGTCGCCGCCGGCCGTCGAGGAGGAGGAGGAGGAGAAGATAGAGAGGAGTAAGAGAGGAGGAGGAGATAGAGAGGAGGTGGAAGAGAGGAGGAGGAGGATGAGATAGAGAGGAGGAGGAGGAGGAAGAGAGGAGGAGAGGTGCCAATCCAGGCCTCTATCCTCTCGACCAATCAGAAACAAGAAGAAAGGAGCACACGGATTGTGTGCTAGTTTAAGTCGCTGTGAGCCGTCGGATCGCTGGGAGCCGTCGGATCATGGTGTTGCCCCCCCATGTTACCCGTGGCGCATCTCATAGTGGTGCGCCACGCGTATTGCTACTACCCGTGGCGCACCATCTCTTCCATGCGCCACGGGTAAGTTTTATTTATTTTTTCTGGCCAGAAAACTTAAACTTCAAAAAAATAGGTGTTCCCTTTCGAATTTGGGGATTCTGTACGCAAAAAATTGCTCAAAAGGCCGTAGGCCATTTGGATTGGATGTGGTTTTTTCTCTAGTTTTTTTTAAGGTATTAAACGTCGAAATCCGAGTTCGTATGCAAAAGTTATCGCCGTTTTACTCTTCCATAATGTTTTTTTGCAAAATACATCGAAATCCATGTTTCAAAATTTTCGTAACACCTAGTTTACGTAACATAACCACATCTCAAAGGATTTATTTTTTGAATTTTTTAACATTTTCTTTTAGCTTCTCCAAAACTGAAAAGGCGATCACCGGGGGGGGGGGGGATTGCATGGGAGCACAAAACATGAACTTACCCGAGGCGCACCACTATTTCGGTGCGCCACGGGTAAGAGGTAACCCATGGCGCACCACTATTTTGGTGCGCCACGGGTATGTGGGGTCAAAATTTGGCCCCGAGACCATTATTTTGGCCACTTAGCCGTGGCGCAGGGTATTACTGTGCGCCACGGCTACGCGGCTACCCGTGGCGCACATGGTTTCTGCCGCGCCACGCCTAAGTGCGCACAGGCCGGCCGTCCAGGGCCCAACTTAGGCGTGGCGCACATCTTACAGACCTGCGCCACGGCTAAGTTAGTGTCCGTGGCGCAGCACCAAGCGGTGCGCACGCATATTTTAGCCATGGCGCACCATTCTGACAGTGCCGCCCCGGCCACGTGGCTTACCTATAAGCCTTTTCCTAGTAGTGTCAATATCCTTGTCTGGCGGCATACCAGGCAATTCCTCTGGAAAGACATCTCGGAATAGGTGAACAACACGGGATTTCATCAAGAGTGGGTCGAGCTATGCCTCATGGCATCCTGGTCTGGTCTGGCTGGTCTCGGATATATACTCCACTTCAGCTCCATTAACTGAGGTGAGAGTAACCGCTCTTCTGGCGCAATCAATTCGGCCGTGATACTTGGCTAACCAATTCATTCCNCAGACTAAGATGTGCCTTACTCTAACAGGTTAGAAGTAGGATTTTTGAATGGTTGGGGTGAGAGTCTTTACTACTTATAAGTTTTCGAAAAGATTTTGCAAACTTAGAGACTTCAAAGCACACATCAATATCAAACAAAAGCATCACAAATAGCTCCACACATCATACATAGTTTGCTACAAGCATATGGTTTCATAGGAACCATTACACTACTCAAAAGCGACTACAACTGGGTGGTCCTAATCCCTACGATAACTCGAGAACGACTAAGTGATCCAACTACTGGGGTGGAACACTCGGCACAACGTCGTCGTCGACTCGAAGGCACGCTCCTCTGGGTCCTCCTCGTCCGTCAAGAAGGGGCTCAGTCGGCTCCTCCTCGTCGTCGACGATCTCCTCCTCGTCGTCCTCCTCCTCCTAGTCCAGCTCCTCCAAGTAATCCTCATCATCACTAATGAAGGCGCTGTTCTCCCTGCGGAGATCCTCGCCCTCCTCCTCCATCTCATCGGCTCGACGCTCAAGGTCCTCTATCATCTCGTCCTGCTCCGCCACTCTCTTGCGAAGCTTGGCGATGGTCTTCTTCAGGCGGATCCCCTTCTGGTGAAGGTTGGCCTGGTCCTGCTGCAGGTGCGCAACTCGGTCAGGCTCGCCTTGAGCGCGCTGCGCTCAAAGTGGACCGGTAACTCAAGCTGCGTAGGTCCTCCTGGGTACGGTAAAGCAAGACCTCCATATCCACAAGGTGCTCACCAAAGGTAGGGGTGGCGAACAGTGGAAGTAGGACGTCCCTCGGGTCACGCCTCCCGTAGAACCTGAAAGGCGAGTTCACTAACTCCTCCTTGTGCTCCTCACAAAGTCGGGCCAGCAGCCTCTGCATGGCACGACACAGTCCATCGTTCCAACTGGCGTCCATCGTGGTGAGGACAGTGTCCTGGAATGGGGAGACTTGATGTTCCCCCGGACAGACGACTCGATGAGCCAAACACAGGTTGTCCTTGTCGTGGGCCATCAACCTGCGCTCCTACGGAACTCAGGAGCTGGGCGACCCAAGATGTCGCTCAACTTGTACAGGTCCTTCTCGAACATGAGGTTGCCCTCTCCTTAACTTGCAGAAACTCGGTGAAGTGTAGCGCCATCTACAAATTTAAGCCAAATTTTAAGTTAGTTAGGTGACTTAGGCGCAAACTTTAAATGTTTTAAGTGAGGCAACAAGTGAGTCAAAATTTAAATTTTTGTGGAATTATGACTATGTAAAATTTTAAGGATGCCGAAAAATTTGTAATATTAGTGAATAGAATTTTGCAAATATGAGAGGGTTGGGAGATAAGAAGTTTTCGAAAATATTTTCACTTCTTTGTTTTAGAAATTACTTTTGTAACTCCTATCTAACGGCCATGCTAACTAAGGTCTCCTATGGTCAAGATGCGCTCTGATACCAACTCTGTGGGGACCCCGGACTAGCTGTCCGAAATACCCGATTATGGTTCACACAACGATCCCATGATCAGTCTGTCGTTGCCCATAATCCGAATTGGATACCAAAGTTTACATCCATTACAGTACCGCATTAAGTCTTACATAGTAGGTCACTTGGACCAAGTCTTACATAGGTGCCTTCAAGGGCCAAATCAAAAGCATTCAGCGGAAGCTACGTAGTAGAAGTCCAACGCGTCCTAGCGACGACCGACAGGCAGTTGACTCACGAAGATCCCTAGTTCGCATAGAAGTCTCCATACTCCGCTTCAGCGTAGTTTCCTCGGGATCTGGCTAAGACAATAGCCAGAGACGAAACCAGTATGAGTACAATTTGTACTCGCAAACTACTCCTCTACTGAGTATGCACCAGTTTTAAGTTGTTCTCTACAGCACTTTTAGTTATTACTCTATCTCTATATCCTTGATGAAAAAGGTAAGAAGAGTTTTACTATTAGAGAGAAGCAAAATTTTATTATTTATCCAAAACTCCTCCTTTTTCCCGACCACGACTCATCATGGTCTCTTTCCTCCACAACTCATACCACTCCATTTGGTATAGTTGGGAAACATCAGCACACCTTTGTTTCTTGAAAGTTACCTCCTTTTGTAAAACTTTGCACATAGGCCTAGTACAGCCTCCCAACTGTCCATATCCGAGGACTCGGCTATTCGAATAGTTTTTACCCTCTGCAGAGGTAGCACGCTTTTCCCACACCCATCCGGTAGCTCATCGTGTCTGCCACGTCCCGCCATACAAGGTGTATGCGAAGTTGAACCACCGGCCATAGCCTTTCCTTTGCTCATGCTAGTATAGGACCCTGCCCTTACGATTTCACCATTCCTTCAACACCTAGTACAGGATCCCCCGTCGAGGAACCTAGATGTAAGGACTCGCAGTTTTGCCCGGCGAGCACGAAGCCCTTCAATCCCGCACAAGCCAACATATTGCCGGGACCCAGGTCAGGGTTAGAGTCGCCATGCTCATCCCCTCATGCATAACGGAGTCGTCTCCGTCGATGAGGTATCCAGTACTAACACGAGCAAATTATATGACTACGCCCGTTCCCATATTTGGGTAGATGTGGTCGCACAGGTTATCGGCTGGTCGTCATGGTACTAAGACACAATGTGCATTTTTCATAAACAACTCCCTTTTCACTTCTCCACTTTAACACCGATAACTCGGCATTTCATCATCAACTAGGTACTTTCAAAAAGGAGTTTGGAATAAATCATATTTTTCCCATCCTATAATTTTAAGTATCTACTCTACATTCTACATAGGGTGATAAAGCAGTTTTCATATCCTTTGTGAAAAGGCTTTTTCAGAAAAACCAATACCACTACTTTAGGGACTTGCATGTGATTAAATTAGAGGTATGTAAATGCAAGCTCAGCGAAGTAGCTTGCCTTGCTCAACAAAGTGCTCGGGTTCCTGCTGCTCGAAGTAATCTCCTTCCTCGTAGTCTCCGGCAACGTTCGCGTCTAATCGATAAACAAACAATACAAACAACAATCACTAAACTAAACAAGCAAACATCACATCACAATCAAGATAACATCACAATTAGCTACTGAACACACAAGATAACACAATTTGGTTTCAAATTGATTAAATTAACACATATTCATTTGCATCTCAATTATGGCAGAAACTAGGGTTTTATGTTTAATTGCATAACTTGGGTTCTGTTGGTCACAAAAATACAAACTAAAATTCTATAGATAGCCACTGATCTCTAGAAGACAACCTAATTGGATTCAAATCAATTTGAGTTATTAAACTCCCTGTAGAAATGTTTTAATCCAGAATGTTGATTTTCTTGTTTTTGCTACAACTCAAGTTAATTGTATTCAAAAATTAAATCCTTTTATGGGTGACTAGTATTGCTTAAAGGTGAGCTAACAAAATTGGTTTGACCTCATTTGGATTAGTAGAGTATCAGAAACAAACAAGTTTAGGTTTTATACCTTCTGTGGCATTTTGATTATGATTATTTATTTATTAACCTAAATGGGGTGAAACCACTTTAGTTAGTTAGATAATTTCATAAGCTTTCCAGAACATTTTTATTTGCTATTTTTAGATTCTTAGATCTCAAGATATTGAATTTCAAAGTCTAATCAAATTTCTGACAGAGAAATTTATCTATCCATTTTAAGGTTATCAATTAGCACATTTGGCATTTTCATTTTAAATCAGGGAATTACTCTCAATGATCATGTCTTGCATCACTGTGAAGATTACATGTTTTATTTGCTACAAGATTTTAGCTTGCCATTTTTAAGCCTCTGGTTCAATAGCAAATTGCATGGGAAGTAGGCTATGTTCTGTTATTGCAGTGTTGAGCTAACTGATTAGCTATATTGTCCAATTTAAATCTTTTAGCCAGATTTTAATTCAGGGTTCAAATCACTTGCTCAAGATAGTATGCTATCTATACTAACATGAAATGCTAAGAATTACTCCTAAATAAAATTAAGTGAATTGATATCAACAGCTAAAAACAGAAATAAATATCTGTTTCAGAAACTTCTCTGAAACAGATAGGACATAGCTACTTTGTCCATTTATTAGAGGATGCTAAGCTAATTATTTGGACATACAAGACTTGCAGATGAATCTATGAATAGAGCTCTTTCCAACCATATAAATTTTGTAAATTTTGGCTCAGTAGATTTTTCACAATTTAATTGCAAAGTGAGCTAATCAACTCTGTTAATTCCAGACTTAGCAAATTTCAGAAACTATCCGAATCGGTAAGCTGCCGTTGGATCAAGATCCAACGGCTCACATTCAAAGCAACGGTGACGACCACAAATCGGCGGCGCCACCGTGCTGCCGGCGGTGGGGCGGTGGCTAGCGGCTCACCTAGGGCTCGGTGGACGGCGGCGACGGCGGGAATCGGCGGCGGAGACTCGTGGACGGCTACGGGCGGAGTTGTGGGTCCTGGGATGCACGGGTTCGTCGGCGACGGCGATGCGGCCTCCACGGATGCAGAGCGGCGACGGCGAGCTCCTGGCGGCGATCCTGTGCACAGATCGACGAGAGCGTGAGCGTGCGGTGGCGGTGGAGTGAGGCAGAGGTGTAGAGGAAGAAAAGAGAGAGAGGGAGTGGCCGCACGGCCACGGATCGGTCGTCGACCTCTTCGGCAGTGGCGGCGCTCCGAGGACGACGCAGGGCGGCAGCGGCTCTCCGGCAGCAATTCCGCCCTCCTGGCGGTGCACGAGAGAGAGAGGAAGGGAGGGGAGTGGACAGTGGCGATGGGGGTGGCGAGGTGTGGTGGAATTGGAGCTCGGGGCGGCTCGGTTTTATAGCCAACGGCCGGTCCATGGTGGACACGGTGCTGGGGCGGGGCAGCGGCGGCCGAGCGTGTCCGTAGGGCTGGCGCGAGGCCGGCTACGGTGTTGGGCTAAGGAGGGGCACGGTGGATGGCGTGGACGGCGTGCTGGCGAGCTCGAGTGGGGGACGGCCGTGTGCGTGCTCGGGCGGCGCACGGGCACGCACGGGCGGCACACCTCCGACGGTTTAGGGCTGCTGCTGGGCACGGTGCAAGCGAGAGAGGGGGCAGGAGAGGGGTAGGATGCGGCGTTAGGGCTAGGTTGGGCGGTGGGGTGGTCTCCTCCACGGCGCGGCAGGGCGGCATGGCCACAGTGGCCGTGCTCCCTCGGGTGGCGGCGATCAATGCGACGGCCTGGGTTGTTCCCGCGCGAAATTGAGGTGCCAGGCAGGTCCGTGAGGTGGAGAGAGGGGTTGTGGTGCAAGGAATCGACGAACAAACGACCGAATCCACCGATTTGATCTCGGGTTTAAGCATTTGGGGAAGAACAGGGGTGGTGCATGCCACCTGTTCGACCAAATGCCTCAACAGAAGTTAAATTTGAATTTTTTAATTTGGTTTCCACATCTTGTCTCATATATATTAATAGTGATTTGTGGTGCCATGATGGTATTTTTTTGATAAGTGCATCATAGCACATTTTGGGGTTTGAGATGATTAAAGAAAGAAATAGAATTTTATAATTTGGAATTTTGAAAATATATTTTGAAGAGGGAAAAGTTATTAGAGCTAAGTGGGAGTGAGCACTATGTCACCCCACTGGTTTTTGATTTAAAGAAAATATTTATTTCTCATTTAGAGAAATTTTTGTGTGGAACTTGTCCCATTATTTCATGTGGTGGTGTTGTTTTCATTTTTCTTTCTTTTTATTTATACCTTGCTTAGCAATCACACACATCAAACAACAAAATGCAAGCAAACACACATAAGATAATAAAAATTTTGTTGGCCCACATTTTTGGAATTAATAATACTTATATTAATTCTGGGATGTTACAGTGCCGTTCCCCGCATCCAATTTCGATTAAAATCGACGAAATGGTGATCAACCAGCCGCTGCCTCCCCTGTGACGTCATGCTTGCGTCACCGGTTCATATTTTGGAATTTCAGAAAATTACAGAAAATAGAAAATGCCGTATCTTTTAATTGGTAGATCCAAAAATTGCAAAAAAGGTATCAGAGAGTTTGTAAATTCATAACCTACCTAAATATGTCACTCCCGCATGCAAATGAATTCTTGAACTTGAATTTAAATGTGAAATGCAATTCACCTATTAGTTATCCAAATTTTGGAAATTGCATATCTTTTGAACCATGAATCCAAAAAATACAAATAATATGTCAAAATGCTCAGCAATAAAATGTCTATCTGTTAGTACCATTGGTTAATTTAATTTGTCAAAATAAATTGCCTTTAATTGCTGAAGACTAAAATGGCAGAAATAATGTTGAATTTGTTAATTCCATAACTTTAGTTTACTTGTCCAAAAATTGTGTTCAATAGCTCAAATGATCAGTGGACAATGGACTACCACTTTGTGCCATTTGAGAGAGTTGGAGAATTAAATTTAGTGCTGTTTACCAAAAGTTACTAAAATGGCAGATTTAAATCATTTGTTAAAAATATCATAACTTGTTAAATATTACTTCAAAAATTGCAAATGATATACCAAAATGACCAGCAAAGCAAATGCTATCTACCTATGTTAATATCACAGCATGCAAATAAATTTTCCTTTGATGTTATTTTCGAATTGGTTAAAATGATTTAAATCGCATAACCGTTTAAATCACCATTTCTTCACCGTTAATCGGAAAAATGCAAACAAGGTACCAAATGATCAGTGGGTTAATACCTATCTAATAATATCATTTTCATGCATTTAGTACCCATATTTTAGTACTAGACGTTTTGATAAATAACACAAATCACTAAGTTAAAGATGGAGATTTAACCCGTTAATTGTGATATTTAATTTAGGGGTTCCATTTAACTTGTGGGACATGCCCAATACCTTTTCAATGCATAATATGTCCATGTCATCATGATTGTGCATTGCACCTTGTATTCGTGTTATTTATTTCCTTCTTGTGTTGTTTGTGTTCGGTAGATTCTGGAGTCGAGGTTCCACCACAATACCTTGACAACCAGCGCGACCAGTACTACCAGCAAGGCAAGAGCTAACCTAACCTTCTTGGCATATCTCATATTACCCAAGTATTTTATCCACCATATTATTGCATTCGATTCTGGTGACAAGTTTGGTCAGTGTATATAATATCCTATCAATTGCATGTTCCCTGAACCATTACCTGTTTCCCCACCTATGAACCATAGATTGAAGTGTTGGCCTGAGATAAATCATATCTGTTGTATGTCATGCTTAGATATGCTTAGCCATGCTTAGTCGAATGCTAGAGTTGTCCGTTGATTATTTCCATAATTGTGAAGTGAATGGAATGTTCGGACAGTGGTGGAGACTTGTGTTGATAATTAATTGCTAAGAAGGCTGGGATGAGTTGCCATCGGGGATGGTGTTTTGTCTCGTTCTGGCCCCTAGGTGCGAGTTCTTTACCTCTTGAACCAAGACTAGCGTGCTTCCAAAGGTGGGAGTATGGGCTCCTTACTAACCGAATAATTAGTGCGGGCGTATCCAAGGGTCCTCTAGTTTGCGCTTTCCATTTGCGAGTGTGTGGCTGAAGATGATGATGATGGTGGTGATAGGAGTGGCGATGGGGCAGGGTGTTGAAATAGGCGCTGAACTTGTCCTGTCGTCACGATGACCCTTGGATAGTCTCATGCTTTGTAAAGGTTTAACCGCGCCTGCCCTGCCGGCTTTCCCCGGAAGAGAGCTAAATGATCAGGCAAGGGGTCGGACGGTACCAATGGTAAAAACAGTACACCCCTGCAGGGTTTAATCTTTTCGAAAAGCCGTGTCCGCGGTTATGGACAACTTGGGAATAGACGATAAGATCATAGATAACCTGAACCTTTAATCAAATGGCAGCTAGAGGTTGCATAATCAACGTGTGATAAAAGGTTCATTTCCTCGAGGGAGATTCGAGGGAGTGCCTTGGTGGAGATAAGTGGAGTTGCTGCATACAGTAGGTTCCCCGTGAACCGAAGAGAAAAGTGTTACCCTCTTATCCCCTTATGAAAACCTTCTGATTAGACGATGCCATGAGTCCTAGTCTTCGGAAGGAAACAAAACCAGCTTTATGCAAAACAACCACTTATATAGCTTTGAAGCCTCCGTCTGCATCGGGCCTATATCGCCCTACTAATTCTTGCGAGTACGTCGTACTCAGCCTTGCTTTGTTGATTATTATTTGTTTCAGAGGAGGACGCCACCGAACTGGAAGGTGGGTACTATGTTGACTTCGACGAGTAGTCTGGGGTTCCCAGGTGGCAGCTTGGGACGTCATGGAACAGGCTGGCACGGGATGTTTATCTGTAGGCCTCTTAGGCCATAATTTGGATCTTGTTGTTTAGACAACTTTAATTTGCTTCCGCTTGTTGTAATGATGGGTCAGTGATGTGTCATTTGCTATCTTTCTCAATTATATGAGTTGAACTATGATATCTTTGTGTCGTAGAGTCTGTGATGTGCCAGTTCGTTCCACAAGTCTCGGTCTCTTTACTATACATGGAAGCGATGTCTGAGCTTATGGCATGATTGAGGTGTTGTGTGCCGATGATCCATTCCGAGCACACCTGCCAATGAGTTTTGGCCTGGGATTGGTAAACCCAGTAACCCTCAATTGTGTAGCATGACCGGTTACACAACGTTCCACTGTATAGTTCTGGGGTCGGGGCGCTACATGTCTCGCGAGGAGAACAAGCACCAAGGTTTTGGTGATCCTTGGTGAGTTGACGTGCGCGGGAGCTGACCCATGAGTTCAGAGCTCCTTGGGAGTTGACATGCATGAGAGCTGACCCGCAAGTTCAGAGCTCGGATCCCTTGGGTTTTAGGCGCTGCCGGGATGCTCCCGTGGCATGGCACCCTGCTAGCCCCCGCTCGTGAGATACACAGGAGGGATCATACAAGCGAGAATAAATAGTAATAACAGCTTTGCCGAAGTCGCAAAACATGCTGGCGCGATGCGCAAAGGTTCAGAATGACCTGAAATAGGTGTTCATTACACTGGCGTGGCCAGGAGTTTTTCTTCTTTGATGTTGAGGTTTTGTTTCTCTGGGGGCGCGCTTCCCTACTTAGGAGGCGGGTTGGCGCCGATGGTGACACAAGCCCCCGAGCCACTCGCCTCCAGAGACCCTTGTTTTGTCGCGGCCTTCTCCTGAGAGAACAGCTGCTTCTTCTTCGCGGGGGGCCTCGGGAGGGGTTCCTCGTCCTCGTCAGCGGGTGACGCCACCGCGGCAACCTTGTAGGCCGCTTGCGCAGCGTACAGGGCGTCCGAGACCACGCCGCGGATGACAATGGTGCCACCCGAGCCAGGGAGCTTGACGAGGTTGTAGGCGTGGTGGGTCACCGCCATGAATTTGGCGAGGACGGGGTAGCCGAGTATGGCGTTGTAGGGCAGGCCGATGTGCGCGACGTCGAAGTCGATCAGCTCGGTGCGGTAGTTGGCCTGGGTGCCGAAAGTGACGGCGAGCCTCACCTGCCCCAAAGGGGTGGTGAGACCCTCTGTCACTCCCGAGAAGGGCCTGGTAGGCATGAGCCGCTCGTAGGGCACCTGCAGCTTCTCAAATGTCTCGACGGAGATGACGTTGAGGCCAGCACCCCCATCAATGAGCGTCTTAGAGACGGCGATATTGTTGATGGTGGGGGTGCAGACCAACGGGATGGTGCCAACGGTTGAAGTGGACTTGGGGTGGTCGCCGGAGTCGAAAGTAATGGGGCACTGGGACCACTTGAGGGGCCTGGAGGCCTCGACTCCAGGAAGGGCTGCTGCGACCTCGCGAGCGAGTTGCTTGAAGTGGCGGTTGGAGCGAGGGGCCTGAGCCCCGCCGAGGATGCAAGCGGCTCCACGAGGCACCTGGTAGCCTTCGTCAGCCTCGGCAGGCAGGTTGTCGTTTGCGGGATGGGCAGCGTTGGCCTGAGGGTTCTGCTGGTAGTTGTCGTTGTAATTGTTGTTCCAGCGTCGCCCCCCGCGGCCGCTGCGGCCTCCGCCGCGGCCTCCGCGGCCTCCATTTGTCTCGCGAGCCTCGCGAAGCCTCTTGATGTCGAAGCAGTCCTCTGTGGCGTGAGAGTGCCTGTTGTGGTAGATGTAGAAGGGACGATCATCCTTCTTCTCAGGTCCTGCGGCAGGAGTGGCAGCTTGGCGAGACTGCTTGGCGTCAGGTTCTGCCGCGAGGACCGCAGTAGTCTTGCGCTTCACAGAGGATTTCTTCTTCTTGGACCCCTCGGTGGGGTCCCCTGGCTCGTTCTTGACGAACAAACGGCCCTCTTCAGCCTTGGCGCACTTGTCCGCCAAGTTGAAAAGCTTGACGACGGTGGTGATGTTGTCGTGGATGCCGAGCTTCTCGAGCATCCGCACGTCTGTGACCCCAGCCTGGAAGGCCGAAATGACCTGCGCGTCGGTGGCGTTGGGGATCTTATTGCGCACTTGGCTGAAGCGCTGGATGTACTTGCAGAGGGTCTCGCCGGGCTTCTGACGCACGGCGCGGAGGTCGTTGTAGGTGAGGCCGCGCTCGTACGTGCCCTTGAAGTTGGCGATGAAGCACCGGCAGAGCTCCTCCCAGGAGTTGATGGACTCGGCAGGGAGGTTGGTGAGCCATGAGGACGCAGAGTCCTTGAGGGCCATGGGGAACCAGTTCGCCATGACCTTGTCATCGCCCCCGGCGGCCTGGATAGCCAGAGAGTAGAGCTGTAGGAACTCCAGGGGGTTGTTCTTGCCGTCGTAGCGCGGAGGGAGGTCCGGCCTGAACTTGACCGGCCAGACGACGCGACGAAGGCTGCGAGTGAACGCGGCCGTCGTGCCGTAGGTGACCGTGCCGTTGGCGAGGGTGGCACGGAGGTGGCGCCCGGCGGTGGCGACGTCCTGGACGGCGCGGTTGCGGCGTTCTTGCCCGCGCTCGATGCTCACGCGTGCGTCCTTAGGGGCTCGCTGCACGATCTGGCAGTCATGCGGCGACGACGCGTGCGATGCAGCGCGGCCGTCGCGAGGAGGAGCCCCCGCTGGAGCAGGTTGCGGTGCAACCGGTGGAGCCGGAGCGGGTGCAGGCTGATGAGGAGGCGCGGGAGGTGCGCCGTGCGCCACGTCCCCCACGAGTGCAGACGGAACCAAGGAACGAGACGGCGCGGCGCGAGCGGCGCCGATGAGCTCGGCAACGCGGTTGAGCCAGGCCTCCTGAGCCGCCGGCATGGGGTGGTACTGCAGCAGCTCTTGCGCCATGAGGAGCGCAGTCGCCGGGCTGGGCGCAGGGCGGCCCAGCGAGGAGGCAGCACGGTCCCGCGACGGGGGCAGGGAGGAGGCCTCTTCTTCGCCGAGGTCGTCCTCAGCGTGGTCGATGTCGTCGTCGTCCGGGTGCTCGACACGGGGCTCAGGGTCGACACGGCGCTCCGGAGCAGAGACCCCACGCGGGCGGCCCCGCGGGCGGCCTGCGGGAGCGGTGGCGGCGCTAGCCGTCCGGCGAGCGAGACGTTCGGCACGAGAACCGGCCATGGCTGTGTCGAGGATGAAGACGCGCCTCAGCCCCCTACCTGGCGCGCCAAATGTCGGAGATTGTCCCCAGGAACTAGGGGTGTCTCCAAGGTATCGTGTAAGGGGCTGAACACGGAGTCAAACAATCCACAACGTGCTCCGGCGACGGTGCTCGTCAGGCTCGCTACGGACGACACTGCAGAGATTGACACAAGGTCTTACCCAGGTTCAGGGCCCTCTTGTGGAGGTAAAACCCCTACGTCCTGCTTTGGTGTATTGCACTGCTTGGAGAGTTTACAGTACAAGGAGAGCTTGCCGAGCTCGAGGTGGCTAACAATGGCTACTTGCTAGTCTTCAGATCTAGGGTTAGGGTTTGCTAGAGCCGCACCAACCGAAGATCGAACCCTTCGCTAGGGCGTGCTCCTCCTCCTTTTATAGGCGCCCAGGGCCTCTTCTGCCCAAACATTTGGGCGGGAAGGGCTACCACATGGCGACGAGGGAGGAGGCGCGGTGCACCGTAAAGGTGAGGTCTACCATAAAGGTAAAGCTCGTGGACGCGGTCCACGGCAGGGGAATGGCGTCACCAAAGCTGAAAAGGGGCACCGACCAGCTGGACAGTGGGCTGGCGCTTGCCGAGGTGGGAGGTGACCCACGGTGACGTCGTCCTTGGAGCGTAGCTGCAGACTGTTCCCTTGTCACCAAAGAGGCAATACTCGTTGTCCGCTTTGCTTGGCTCCGCTTTGTTGACTGCTTTATACATGAAAACGGCAACTGCGGCGTTGTCGTCATCGCGCGTAGGCACGCGCGTCACTCTGCACACGGCGCAGAGCCCATGTGCGCTCTGTCGCGGGGGCAGAGATGGCTTCACGAGGAAAGCGCTTCGCGAGGCGAAAAGCCTCGCCAAGCCCTTCAGCTTGGTCCTTAGCAGAATTGCGGGCGGCGTCGGAGACGCCTTGTCGAGTAGCGATCCCTCGCCAAGGGAAAGAACCCTTGGCGAGGAGAAAAACCCTTCGCGAGGGGAGAAATCCTCGCGAAGCTCGCCAGGCTTGGAGAGCCTGGTCCTTAGCGAAAATCATCCAAAGAATCTTGTGGGCCCTGGCAGGCCGGCCCGTGGTACCCTGGTTTTCACTGTGCCGACATTGGGCACGAGCACGGCAAACGCGAGACGTACCCAGGTTCGGGGCCCTCGTGAGGAGGTAAAACCCCTACTCCTGCATGATCTGGTGTATATGGTGGAGTATATGTGGTGTTACATGTTTGCTCCTCGAGCTGGGTATGATCTTAGCTATGGAGAAGCGAGCTCGGCCGGCTGCCAGAGAGCCAGGCCGGCTAAAGGAGTGGAGCAGCCGGCCACCCGAGAGCTCCTCCGGAGCGTGAGAGTACGAGGCTTGGCCTCCAAATGAGCCCTCCCAGTGAGCCTGAAGCTATGAGGGCTGCCCTGGTGCTCCTTATAAAGGGAAGCCCAGGGGACAAGGGGTGGCCCACATGCCTAACTAACACTATTCGGGGGACACGGCGCACTGTAGCGCATAGTGTCTACTATTCATCAACAGTGTTCTTCCTTCAAGCATAGTGCATAGTGTCCGGCTGTCTCGTCGGCGTGTGTCCGATGGGACGCGGTGGTTGACTTCTCCTCGCAGTCGATCCGGCAGGTAGATGGCTAGCCGGCCAGGCCTCAGCCGGCCGAAGTCGAGTAGTCAGCCAGATGCTTCATCTTGATTTGCTTGTCTTTATCTTGTCAAGTCGTGGACTTTGGTATATCGGGGGATCATCCCCCCGACACTAGTCCCCGAAGTTGTCGTGGTCCTGCAGCTTTAGCATGAGGGCCTCGGCAGGTTTCCCCAAAAAATAATGCAAGAGATAAAGTTAGTCGTGAAGATAGGTTATACTTTTAACTTAGCAGTGTAAGATTTATGTAGATGGTAGCCGGCTCGAATCTGTTCACCCGTCCTTGGGAATTTCCGAGGGGTAGTCCCCGAGTTTCACAATAGCTCATGCAGGACATAGAAGTGTCGTTAAATCGTTAGTACATTAAACCAAAAAGGTTGGCACTTTTACTTGCATCTTTTATTTGATTAGGTGCCGGCTCGCCCTTGTTTTACCCCCTTAGCCATTTTCTGTGCACCCGGCCGGTCATGACCGCTGCTCTTGCCGGCGTGTCAGCCGGGTTCCGGTCTGCAGCGCGGATCCGAAGAGTGGGCCGGCTGGTCGAGTACACAGTGGGACTTTACGAGCTTGACTTAGGCGAGCGAGGCAAAGGTTTTCGCGGCCGGCTGGGTGTTATTCTTTCTTTTGATGTTTTTCACGCGTGAGCTTTCCAGCTTTTGCTCTGGCCGGCGTGTCTGCAGCGCGGATCCGCAGAGTGGGCCTTGGGCGTCCAGCACACTAGTAAGCCATCGCGAGAAAGAATGAACAACCGGCTAGCCGCAGTCGGACGAAACATATTTAAACTTGCACTGATAAAAGGTAGGCTCCGGACTTGCCAGCAAAGCACTTGTGAAGAAACGAGGGGGCAGTCCCCGAGTATCTTTCGGACTTATCCGCCTTAAACGCAGTGCAACATTTTACGCGACAATACTTACATTTCTATTGTTGGTGCAGCGGAGAAGAGGCGTTGCAGCCTGCCTGGCCCCAGTCGGCCAGGCAACCAAACGGGGACAGCCGGATCGGCCCCAAGCCGGCCAGGCTCCCAAACTGGACGCAGCCGTCCAGGCAACCAGCCGCAGGTGGGCCCGGGAGCAGCCGGCCCGGAGCCGGCCGGCCCAGCCGCCAAAACAACCGCAGCCGGCCTGGCATGAAACGGCCCAGCAGCCGGACGTGGACACCGAATCGCCGCAGCCGGGCTAGCTCCAGCAAGCCAGACGATATGGCCGAGCCGGCCTCGGTTTTTCTTTTCCTTCACCTTTTCTTTTCCTGGATCGGGAGCAGCCAGATGTGGACTGTCCGTCCCGACCCTCCTTTTTCTTTCATTTTTCCTTTCTATTTTCTTCCAGCCGAGCTGGCTTTTCCCTTTCTCTCCTTTTTCTTTCGCTTCTTCTATTCTCTTTCAGGCGGGCCGCTCCCCTACCGCCCCGCCCGGGCAACCGTACGCGACGAAGGATGGGAGGAGCAGCCGGAGCGGACCGGAGCCGGCCACAGCGGCACGGACGGGAGCCGGCACGGCGAGGGAGCCGGAGGCGGCCAGGGCGCGCGAGCGAGGGCGCTGACGGGGCGGAGCCGGCACGCGAGGGAGCCGGGTCGGCGCGGGCGCGGGGAGGAGGCTGAGAAACCGGAGCGGAGGAGTGGCGAGGGAGCCGGGCGGCCAGGCGGTGCAGCCGGAGGTGAAGCGGGCGCGGAGTGGGCGGCCGGGGCCAGCCAGGGGCCGTGCCGTGCGGCCGGCAGAGGCGGGCGCGGGCCGCCGGCCAGCGCGGGGGCGGCCTGGGCGCGCGGAGGAGCTGGGCGTGCAGGCGACGAGAAAGAGCCGGACGGGCGGGGGGTCGACGTGGAGCCGCCGGCGGGCGCGGAGCCGCGCGGGCGAGGCGGAGACGGACGGAGCGCGCGGGAACACAGGCGCGGGCGCTGGCCGGTGCGGAGGCGAGGACGGCCGCGGAGCCGGCCTGCGGAGGAGCTCGAGCGAGGGGAGCCGGGGCCGGAGGCGGTCGGGCAGCCGGCAGGGGCTCTGCCGTCCTCGGGCGGAGGACGGGCGCAGCCGGACGCGGCACGCACAGGGAGATTCGCGGGCGGAGGAGCTCCAGCGTGGGGTCGGAGGCGTCGCGCGGGCACAAGTACGCACGGGTTGCAGCCGTGGATGGGTGCGGAGCAGGTCGATGGGTTCGTCCGCGCTCCCTGGGCGCGGAGCCGGCCACGGCCAGCGGAGGCATGGAGATGCGAGGTCGCGGGCACAGGCGCCGAATGTTGCGGGGGCGCGGGCGGACATGCGACGCTGGGCCGGACGGACGCAAAGCCGGATGCGAGCGGAGTGCGCGAGCGAGCGCACGGCCAGCCGGACGGGCGCGGGAGACGGCCAACGCGAGGGAGGTCGGGGAGGTCTTGCATGCCGAAGTTGACAAGGACAGGCGCGGGCGCGCGGGCACGGGTTGACGAGGGCGACGTGGAGTAGGCCGGCGGCGCAGACGCCGACAAACGTGCAGGCTCGGGCAGACGGGGACTACGCGGGCGTGAGTCCGGGGCGGTGGTGATGTCGAGCCCCGGAGTCCCAGAGTTTCTCAGAGAGAGGAAGACAGTTGGCGCCTTGAGACGGCAACGTCGATGATGGTGAAAGGGGTCCCGCCAAGAACGGGACTCCGATCGCCGCTAAGCCCCACGGTGGGCGCCAAATGTCGTGGTGTAGACACATGGCTATGGGAAGGCTTGAGTGGTGTGGGAGTAGCCAACACAGCCGGCGGCATCTGCAGGCGGGATTGGGCACAAGCATGCAAGCTAACACACGATGTACCCAGGTTCGGAGCCCTCATGGTGAGGTAAAACTCCTACTCCTGTCTTACTCTTTCTTATTATCAGTGGACAGGTTACAAGTGAGCTCCTTGAGCTGTATGAGAGGCTAGGGTTCCAGGAATCGACCGGTTGGTGAGTGTTCTAGGGTTTCCGGCTGCTGGGTCCGGCTGCTCGACCCGGCCCCACCGGGTCTGGCTACAGTCTTCTTCCTTCCCACAGTGTTCTTCCATCAGGCACAGTGGACGCCGCATGGTATGGAGGCGCCGCTGTCGGGGACGTGCGAGGCCGGGTGGCGCGCTTCCTGTCCTGCCGGCACCACCTCCGCCGGTTCCGGGTCGGCGGTCTGCTGCACGCCCCGTACTGTTCGTCGTGGAGGCAGTCATGGTCGTGGTACGGGCGACGTGCGGTCGGGCGGCGGCTCCCTGTAGCCCACGTCGCCGTGTCGGAGACCTAGGCCGGCTGGCGCGAGCCGGCCTCCTTCTTCGTCCGGCTGCTGGAGGCAGGCGGATTCCCCTTCAGCCGGATTGGCTTCTTCCCTTGTCTTCTAGCCGGATGGCTTTGATATCACACTTAGGCAGGTCCTTGACCACCCGGGGGTCATCCCCCTAACAGGAGAGCATGCAAGATCATAGATAAAACATAACACATAGATGAACAAGAGTAATGATTTGCACAATTCATCGGATCCATGCAAACACATCACGTAGCAGTTACAGATAATATGATCTTGATCATGATAGGCAGCTCACAAGATCTAAGAAATGGAGTACAAGGAGGAGAGACAACCATCTAGGTACTGCTATGGACCCGTAGTCCCGTGGTGGACTACTCACGCATCACTCCGGAGGCAGGCATGGTGGTGTAGATGCCTCCGGTGACGATTCCCCCCTCCGGCAGGGTGCCGGGAAGAGCTTCAGAACCCTCCCGATCTAGGGTTAGCGACGGCGGCGGCCTCGGATGTTTTCTGCAAAATATGATCGGGTATCGAGGGTTTCCGCGTCGAAGACAATTTATAGGTGAAAGGGCGACTCGAGGAGGCGACAGAGTCGCCCAGGTGGGACCCCGGCGCGGCCAGCACCTGGGCCGCGTCTGGGTGGCGTCTGGGGGCTGTGGGGCCCCCTGCAGCTACCCTCCTGGCTCCGTCTTTGTTCCTTCGTGAAAATAATTCACGTAAATTTTCAGATGATTCCGAGAAACTTCCCCGAACAACTTTTCTGAAACAAAACGACAGCAGAAAATAGGAACTGGCACTCGGCATCTTGTTAGTAGGTTAGTTCCATAAATCATGCCAAAATGATATAAAAACATTATAAAAACATGTGGCACTGATATATAGTCAAGCATGGAACATCAAAAATTATAGATACGTCTGGGACGTATCAGCATCCCCAAGCTTAATTCCTGCTCGTCCTCGAGTAGGTAAATGATAACAGAATAATTTTTGAAGTGACATGCTACCAACACAATCTTGATCAAGTAATAGTGTAAAGCACATGAACTGAATGCATTGATCCAAGACAATGGTTCATTGAATGAAACAAACAATGATTAACCAGGTGTAACATCTAAACAAGAATTTATTAGAAAAGAGTACTTTGGAGACCTAAAAGTATAACACTTGACAATGATTGATAGCTCACAAAGCAATATTCTTTCGGCAAAAGAGTTTGACCAATACAAAGGAAGATTTAGTTTTCAGCAAAAGCTTCAACTTGCAACTTGTTTATCTCAAGATAAAGTCAATACAAAGTTTTCATGGTTAGACATAAAGATAACATGAAGTAAAACTTGAACCAAAGTTGACACCAAGTGATTGCTTGAGAGGTAAAGAAGGAAGAGGAAAACCGACTCAACATAAAAGTAAAATAAAGGCCCTTCGCAGAGGGAAGCAGGGATTAATCATGTGCTAGAGCTTTTTTTTAACAGAAGTAAAACAGTTTTGAGATATGCATGCTTTCGTCAACGACTCCACAGAAGAGAAACTAGCTAGTCCCCTGTACCAAGCAAGGCTTTTAGACTTTTGAGAGCGGCTGGTAATTAGAGGAATGAGGTCACTCCTCGTTCTCCTTTGTTTCACCAATAACCAATGTTTGACTGATTTCTCAGGTTTGCATTGTGCGGAGGAGAATGGTGGGTTATATTTATATTTTGATTAAGCCAGCTCTCGACAAATTCAAGTGAGCAAGTAATCCATCCTCACTAGGTGAAAAAGGGGGAAATGACCTTGCTTGTCACAGGATATATCTAGCTTGTCTTACTGCTTCCTCATGAGCCTAAAAATAGAGACACAAAAACGATAATTTTGAAAGTTTTAAAGGTAGCACATGAAAATTTTACTTGGAGTGGCAAGGAAATACCACATGTAGGTAGGTATGGTGGACACAAATGGCAAAGATATTTGGCTCAGGGATTTGGATGCACGGGAAGTATTCCCTCTCAGTACGAATTTTTGGGCTTAGCAGGATATCAAGCAAACACATAACATCAACTTGGTTCAATGAATGACTACAGATATACATTATGCATAACCACTAGACTTCACACCGTCTACCTTGTTAGCTAAACCAACTCTTTGCAAAAAGAATATCTAGACTTTGAGAGCTACCAAGCCGGACAAGCACCATAATTTTAAGTTTTACGGTAGTTCTTTACTAATCGATTCTTACTAGATGATCCAAAAGTTTAAGCATTTAATCTACTTCATATCTCTAAACAATTGACAAGTATCAAATATTCAAGATAATGATCTACAAGATTATGCAAGCATTTTTCACACTTCCTACATGATAATTTCCATTCAACCAAACACCGATCAACTTATTTGAAACAACCTAAAAGGGTGAAACCACAAGAGAATACTTCCTAACTACAAAAGCTAACAACTCTGAACAAGAGATGCATGAAAAACAAGACCTAAAAGCAAAAATAATAAAATCTAAATACTCAATACATATAAGTGAAAAACAAGAGTGTTTAATGAAAAAGCGAAGCGTATCTCTCTTCCAAACAAGCATGCAAGGATCCAATATATTTGAAAGACCAGAGAACAAAACACAAACAAACTGAAAGTAAAAACAAACTGACGCTCCAAGAACAGCACATAATGTGTAAAGGAATAAAAATATAGTACCATGAGAAAAACCGATGATTGTTGATGAAGAAGGGGATGACTTGGGCATCCCCAAGCTTAGACTCTTGTGACTTCTTAAATATTTAAGAGGAGGGTCCATGGGGAGACTCCTCGAGCTTAAGCTTTTATCCCTTTTTGATCTTCGTTCATCACCTCGATCCTAGATACTTGAAAACTTCCTTCACGCAAAACTTATAGCAACTTCATTAGAGGGGTTAGTCCACAAAAACAATATCTTCCTTCAGTTTCAAAGCACATATCATGAACTTATTTTTTAAACATTAGCTACTGTCACAAAGGTCTAAGTAAAGCTCTTGACCTCAAAAGAACTTCACTTTGCCCGTAAAAGAAGCAATGCAAAACTAAGGATAGAATCTGTCAAAAACAGAACAGACTGTAAAGATTAATTTTTTCGGGGTACTTATGGACCTCAAATCAGAAAACTTAAAACTAAAGAAAGGTAGACAAAACCCTGATGCTTTCTTTCAAAAATTTGCAGCCACATATGACGTTATGTGATTGTTTGGATTTTCGAACAGTGAAGAACAGAAATCTGTTTCTGCACAGCAAACTCACCAATTAGTCTTCCTCTCTTTAGAGGTTATTCTTGGCACCAAAAACCAAAACAAAAATATACAAGGGAGTTGTTACAATGGTAACATCACCCAAACTAAAAGAAAACAAAAAGAAACGGAAGGTAAAAATGGGTTGCCTCCCATAAGCGCTTTTCTTTAACGCCTTTTAGATAGGCAAAAGGGCAAATTCAAGTTTTATCAGTATCAAAACCATCGTCATCTTTGCGAACCACATTACCCTTTTTACTACCTTCAGTAGACCTCTCACATAAACAATCAACCTCAGTTATGTAGGGTTGGGAGTCATCCTTGTTGTCCTTTGTGGGTTTGCTCTCTTCATCAAAAAGATTTTCAGGTGAGATCCAAGCAAAATTATCTATCAGAGCATCAGCTATCCCTAAAAGTTTGAAAGGGATAGAAACATTGGAATCTTCTTTCTTTTCAGTAGTAGAAGTGTATTTTCCCAAGTTTGCATCCCTAACATCTAAGGAATAATGAACATTGGGATAGGCTCCAAGACAACCATAATGAACAAATATTATCAAATTCATGGAGAAGAATATCTAGCACATAATCTTTTTCTTCCCCTTTCTCCATGTTATCAAGTTTAAGAAACATTTGCTGAAATATTGGGTTAAGATTAACAAACCTATGCTCAAGTCGATTCACCAAACAAGAGATAGCAGCATCATAATTATGGGTGAGCTCAACTATAGATCTTTTCTCATGAGCAAAAAGCTTGCTAGAAAAAGTGAGGAACTTATCAATATTATCTCTACCAATAATGTCCCCACTTCCAATCTTAATATTTTTCATACCAAACTCCGGAGGAAACATAGCTACTAGGCAAAACAAGAAAAAACTATTTGCTGGAATTTTTAAGCAAACGAAAGGCAAAACAAGACTAACAAAAAATATACTAAGCAAGACAATAACAAAGTAGAGTGAAAGGATGTGTGAAACTCCCCTAGCTGAAGCTTCCAAGTCCCCGGCAACGGCGCCATAAAAAGAGCTATTGCTGGGAGACTTGGTAGTTTGAGAAGTCTTCTTCAAATCCCAGGCAACGGCGTCAGAAAAAGAGCTTGATGACGTGGATCACACGTTCGCTGGGGAACCCCAAGAGGAAGGTACGATGCAGCAAAGCAGCAGTTTCCCTTGATTACAAAACCAAGGTTATCGAACCAGTAGGACTTGGAGAAGGCTTAGCAAGGTGTCAATGTTGGAGATATGCCCAAGAGGAAATAATAAAGATTATTAATCATCATATTTCCCGTTCATGATAAATGTTTATTATCCATGCTATAATTGTATTAATCGGAAACAAATACATGTGTGGAATATAAACGACAAAGTGTCCCTAGTAAGCCTCTCATAACTAGTTTGTTTGATCAAGTGTTGGTTAGAAGTTTCCTAACCAAGGATTTATGAATCACTTGATAAACGGAGTTATATCATGGGAGATGATATAATGGACGGACCCATTTTAATAGATGTCAAATATAGTTTCCTTAGACCATGAGATTATTGAAAAGAACAACTATGCCCGAGATGTCCCCTAGAGGGGGGGTGAATAGGCGATTAAAACTTTTCCTATTTAGGGGCTTGATAATTGCGGAATAAAACTAGGTGTTTAAATTAACAAGCCAACAACCTAAAATTCTAGGTTTACCTAAGTGCACCAACAACCTATGCTAAACAAGGCAAGTAACAAGGTGATAGCAAGATATGGACTTCAAGCACGATGGCTATCACAATGTAAATTTGCATAAGTAAAAGCTCGGGTATAGAAATAACCGAGGCACGCCGAGACGAAGATTTATTCCCGAGTTCCTCCTTGTTAAGGGGGTACGTCTCGTTGGAGGGGTGTGAGCTCGCCACAAAAGGCCTACTCAAGATGCCACAAAGGCCTCACCCTATTCTCTGATGAACCGCACCCAAAGGCTTGGTTCACCTTCCACTATCGGAATCTGTAACATCCCGAGATTTTCAATTTTTGAAAAATCAGAAAAATCAAAAACATTTTGAAAATTTTAAGTATTTTGTTTTGGAAATCCAAAATCATGCATGCATGCATCATTCTCTTGCTTGATTGCATTTAATTTTCCAAAAGATGGAATTCTATTTCCACTTTAAACCCTATTTGAGAAAAATGTCATAAAGGGCCTATTATGCTCTATATAATAATTTGGTTTCTATGATTTCATTTGTTGGCCAAGTATAGTGCCAAAGTGCTATGTTTAGAATAATCTTTCTAAAAAGTATTTTATTAAATTAATTGGAAAAGATTTGATTTTATTTTGACCTTGGAAAAATATCACCTATTACCTTTTAAAATGCCAAAGTTATTTGGGGTAATTTATTTTGGGTAAAAATAACAAAAATGAGTTTATCATGGTTATACCACATGATACCACTCATATTATTTTCCTGGATTTTATTTGAGTTCAAAAAGATTTTATAAAAGCCTATTTGTTATTTTAACCTAAAGGTGTCAATTATGCAATTATTACATAATTGATTTTATTTAAAAATAAAATATTATGGAAAGAGGTTTCAAAGTATTTAAAAAGGATTATTTTGATTTTACAAAATTATTCGAATTGGTTTGAATCAGTTGAACTATTATTTCAAAAGTTATTTGTATTTCTGAAAACAGAAAAATAGAAAAGGAAAAAGGAACAAAAAAAATAGAAAAGGGCCAGCCCGGCCGAACCAGCTCAGCCCCAGCCAGCCCAGCGGCCCAGCACCGTCCCCGGGCAGCAGCCCAGCAAGCAGCCCGCAGCTCCTTCTCCCTCTCCCTTCCGCTGACAGGTGGGCCCCGTGGTCAGCACCGACACCTTCATCCCCCAAATCACGCGCGCGACATGGCCATTGACAGCCGGCGAATCCTCCTCTTCAATTCGTGCGATTGAAGGCCGAAATCACCGCGCCGTCCACCCCTATAAGAAGGCCATCGTCCCCTCTCTCTTTTTCCCCTCACTCTCGTCCGAATCTCACCCCCAGGCCGCCGGAATCGACCGTCGGAGCTCCGCCGTGCTGCCACTGTTTTTCTCCATTTCCGGCGAGTCCAGGACACCCCGTGGCCTCCTCTCTCCCTCCTTTCGCTCTATTTCTTCTTGCGCATCTTTTTGACAAGGTCTTGCTTTTTCCTGCCCCCAGAACGACGCCCGCGTCCTCGACCGAAGCCAACCGCCGCCAGCACCATCTCCGGCGAGCCATTCCCGACGAGGCTGTTCACCAGGAAGTCGTAGGCCTCGCCAACAGATCCACCTCGTCGCGCTGAGCACCGTCGTCGTCTTCTTCATCTTCGGGAACCACCGGAGCGCTCACGCCCTCGACGTCCGAGCCGTCGCCGCCGAGCACCGTCCTCTCCGGTGACCCACGCCGGCAAGGTATAAAACCCTAGATCCTCAGCCCTCCGATCTAAATCCTGCGGCCACGATTAGATCTGTTTAAAACGAATCGGTACGCCTATGTGGCATCCCAGTCAGCGCACAGTCAGCGCCCAGTCAGCCTAGCCAGCCAATCAGAGACAGCCACGTGGCCAGGGATTTTTAGTGAATATCCCAATTTTGTTTAAATCTGTCTGTTTTATAGAAAAGCCCCTCCACCTTAGATTTATCATATCTTTTTATTGGCTTGGCCAAATTCAAATATTTTTATATATTTGAAATCCTTAGAACCAGTAGATTCTTTCTGACGTTTTAGTTTTCTATTTTGACAAGTTTAAATTTATTTGAATTTCAAATGTGAAATTTGAGTAATTTGTCATAACTTTAGTTTAAAAATAGCTTTTGAGTAAACCCAATTGGGGTAGTTTAGTTTGAAGCCCTCTGTCCAGAGAGACCAACTTCTTATTTTTCTAGTTATTTTATTTTAACATTAGTATTTATTTAGTGTTTATTCCCTTTTCGGGAATTGTTTTATGTTGTCTTTATATTAAAAATTGTTTTAATTGCATTTTGACTTCATGCATATTTTACAAACCAGAAAACTTAGTTTTAATGTTTTTCTTATGATTTTAATTGCATTTCATGCATAGCATATTTTTGTTGTATTGTTATTATTTTTTTATGATTATTATTGTTCTGTTTGTTTATGTGTGGCTTGTTTATTTTATTAGTTTATTCGGAGAGTCACGAAGACTTTGGTGGTTGTTACTCCTGCCACTCCTGTTGCCAAGGCAAGTGGCACACTTGCATATTCTTGTCCTACTATTTTGATATATGCATGTGTAGCTTTTACTTAGAAATTTTGCATGATAGGTTATTAGTATTGCTATGCTAGACCTGTTTAGTATTACCTAGAATATTCCTAAGTGTCTAGTACCTATATGATAACTTAGTAGTATAGGTAAATGCTATGCTATGTGTTTGTATCAAAAGCTAATGAAAATTCTACTAAGTAATAAACTACCTGGGTGGGTGGTTGGAATAAAGCAACTCCCCATATATGGGAGGATGAATTGTAGAAGAGGGTGATTCCCTATTTTGGGAGGAAGGATCATACGTGGTCCCCTGACTTAGGAGGATGAATCACACTGCGGAATGCCACCCAGGATCAAAGGGATTTGAAGTTACTCCAAGTGAGGATTGCTTCCAGTGCAGCCACTCGTCATATGGGCTCTGTCTTGACGAGTAAGTTGTGTGGACCTGGGTCAGTGAGATCTGATGATGTAGAGGGATAGGACGGCAGTGATCTCGCTAGTAGTACCACGGGAAGACACTTCTGAAAAAGTCTCGTCTCGATCTTCTCCTTTCCTTTTCACTAAANTGACGCTCCAAGAACAGCACATAATGTGTAAAGGAATAAAAATATAGTTACCATGAGAAAAAACTGATGATTGTTGATGAAGAAGGGGATGACTTGGGCATCCCCAAGCTTAGACTCTTGTGACTTCTTAAATATTTAAGAGGAGGGTCCATGGGGAGACTCCCCGAGCTTAAGCTTTTATCCCTTTTTGATCTTCGTTTATCACCTCGATCCTAGATACTTGAAAACTTCCTTCACGCAAAACTTATAGCAACTTCATTAGAGGGTTAGTCCACAAAAACATATCT
The DNA here is from genome assembly GCA_012064385.1 of Puccinellia tenuiflora. Taxonomy (NCBI): domain Eukaryota; kingdom Viridiplantae; phylum Streptophyta; class Magnoliopsida; order Poales; family Poaceae; genus Puccinellia; species Puccinellia tenuiflora. Next base: position 377,799 of record QRDG01002164.1, on the reverse strand, counting down.
TCCTTCAGTTTCAAAGCACATATCATGAACTTATTTTTAAACATTAGCTACTGTCACAAAGGTCTAAGTAAAGCTCTTGACCTCAAAAGAACTTCACTTTGCCCGTAAAAGAAGCAATGCAAACTAAGGATAGAATCTGTCAAAAACAGAACACACTGTAAAGATTAATTTTTTCGGGGGTACTTATGGACCTCAAATCAGAAAACTTAACTAAAGAAAGGTAGACAAAACCCTGATGCTTTCTTTCAAAAATTTGCAGCCACATATGACGTTAAGTGATTGTTTGGATTTTCGAACAGTGAAGAACAGAAATTTGTTTCTGCACAGCAAACTCACCAATTCGTCTTCCTCTCTTTAGAGGTTATTCTTGGCACCAAAACCAAAACAAAAATATACAAGGGAGTTGTTACAATGGTAACATCACCCAAACTAAAAGAAAAAAAATAAATGGAAGGTAAAAATGGGTTGCCTCCCATAAGCGCTTTTCCTTTAACGCCTTTTAGATAGGCAAAAGGGCAAATCAAGTTTTATCAGTATCAAACCATCGTCATCTTTGCGAACCACATTACCTTTTTACTACCTTCAGTAGACCTCTCACATAAACAATCAACCTCAGTTATGTAGGGTTGGGAGTCATCCTTGTTGTCCTTTGTGGTTTGCTCTCTTCATCAAAAAGATTTTCAGGTGAGATCCAAGCAAATTATCTATCAGCGCATCAGCTATCCCTAAAAGTTTGAAAGGGATAGAACATTGGAATCTTCTTTCTTTTCAGTAGTAGAAGTGTCTTTTCCCAAGTTGCATCCCTAACATCTAAGGAATAATGAACATTGGGATAGGCTCCAGACAACATAATGAACAAAATATTATCAAATTCATGGAGAAGAATATCTAGCACATAATCTTTTTCTTCCCCTTTCTCCATGTTATCAAGTTTAAGAAACATTTGCTGAAATATTGGGTTAAGATTAACAAACCTATGCTCAAGTCGATTCACCAAACAAGAGATAGCAGCATCATAATTATGGGTGAGCTCAACTATAGATCTTTTCTTATGAGCAAAAGCTTGCTAGAAAAATTGAGGAACTATCAATATTATCTCTACCAATAATGTCCCCACTTCCAATCTTAATATTTTTCATACCAAACTCCGGAGGAAACATAGCTACTAGGCAAAACAAGAAAAAACTATTTGCTGGAATTTTTAAGCAAACGAAAGGCAAAACAAGACTAACAAAAATATACTAAGCAAGACAATAACAAGTAGTAGAGTAAAGGATGTGTGAAACACCCCTATCTGAAGCTTCCAAGTCCCCGGCAACGGCGCCATAAAAAGAGCTATTGCTGGGAGACTTGGTAGTTCGAGAAGTCTTCTTCAAATCCCAGGCAATGGCGTCAGAAAAAGAGCTTGATGACGTGGATCACACGTTCGCTGGGGAACCCCAAGAGGAAGGTACGATGCAGCAAAGCAGCAGTTTCCCTTGATTACAAAACCAAGGTTATCTAACCAGTAGGACTTGGAGAAGGCTTAGCAAGGTGTCAATGTTGGAGATATGCCCAAGAGGAATAATAAAGATTATTAATCATCATATTTCCCATTCATGATAAATGTTTATTATCCATGCTATAATTGTATTAATCGGAAACAAATACATGTGTGGAATATAACGACAAAGTGTCCTAGTAAGCCTCTCATAACTAGTTTGTTTTGATCAAGTGTGGTTAGAAGTTTCCTAACCAAGGATTTATGAATCACTTGATAAACGGAGTTATATCATGGGAGATGATATAATGGACGGACCCATTTTAATAGATGTCAAATATATTTTCCTTAGACCATGAGATTATGTCACTCCCGTCTACCGGAGGAATACTTTGTGGACATCAAACGTCACTTTGTAACTGGGTAATTATAAAGGTGTCTTTCAGGTATCTCCATAGTAGGTTGTTGGGTCACATGAATCAAGACTGGGATTTGTCCGTCCAAGCAGTGGATAGATATCTCTGGGCCCTCTCAGTAGCATAGCATCCAAAAGCTTGCAAGCATATGAATAAGTAGCTAGTCATAAGGATCCTATCCTATGGAACGAGTAAAGAGAACTTGTCAGAAACGAGATTAATCAGATATGGAGATATCGGTGATTAAGTCTCGGGCAAGTAATATATCTTGAGACAAAAGGAATCATATATGGATTAATTGAATCCCAGACATTGTGGTTCAATCGATAAGTACTTCATTGACTATGTAGGATTCAATATGGACATCCCCGTCCCGGTATTGATTGTTGATTGGATCATGTCTGCATGTTCTCGAACCCGCAGGGTCACACACTTAACGCTTCGATGTAGTTAGGGCTCGAGATAAATGATGGTGTGAACGAATATTGATTCGGAGTCTCGGATGGGATCCTAGACATCACGATGAGTTCCGGAAGAGTCCGGAGATAAAGAATCATATAAGGAAAGTTGTTTCCGAAGGTGTCGGAAAAGGTTCGGTAATTTTCCGGCAGGGTACCGGAAGTTTCTAGAAGGTTCCGGAAGGTTCCATGGGTGGGCCCACCTGTCTTGCGGGGTCACATGGACCAAAGGGGTGGTGTAGCAGCCCACATGGGCCAGCCACACCAGTCTCAAGGCCCAAGCGGCAAAGGGTGGGGCGGCGCCCCAAAACCCTAACCCTAGGGCTTGGCTTGGGGGCCAAACCTCCCTGGCCGCCGGCCCTAGGGGTGGGGCGGCACACCCCTGGCCTCCTATATAAGGAGGGCCAGAGCAGGGGGTTTCGCACCCCTGCTCCTCCCAAGCCGCCGCCCCCCTGCTGCCACGCCTCCTCCTCTTCTCTCTCCCGCAGCCGCTTAGCGAAGCCCTCCCGCGATCTCCACCATATCCACCACCACCACACCGTCGTCATGCTGTTGAGATCTCGCAAGCCTCTCCATCACCTCTTGCAGGATCAAGATCGTGGAGTCTTCATCGAGCTGAACGTGTGGATACCGCGGAGGTGCTGCTCGTGCGGCGCTTCGGATCAGATAATACATCTCCTCGCGACTAGACGAGTCTAGTTGCGGGGATCGACTAGCCAACCCCTGCCTCGACAAAACACGCTCGGTTTTTTCTTTGAGGGTGAGATTTGATCTCCTCTTTCTACCACCTTCTAGTAGATTGTGATCTGTTTTTGGGTTTTATTCCGCCTCTTTGCGTAGGAATTTTTTGTTTCTATGTTGCGAACCTACAGTGGTATCAGAGCCTAGATCTATTCATAGATGTTGGTGCGATTAGAACACAAGGAGTTGCGGGCGTTGATATTTTTGTTGCTACCTTTCCGCGTGTATTTGATCTTGTCAGACGCATGATCGAAGCGGCCCGGACCAACTTTACTCGTCCGCGTACGAGAGGACCGGTTCCACGATTGACATGCAACTTGTATTGCATAAGTGGCTTGCGGGTGTCTGTTTCTCTAGCTATAGTGAGATGCGATCTACAATGTAAGGACTTTAAAAAGGATGAGTAAATAAGCAACTTTTATATCACCGTTGTAGCTTTGCGTAGATTAGAACGGTTCTATCTCATGACCCATAGAAGCCACGTAAAAATTGCATAAACAAATTAGAGGAATCTTACTTGTTTTTGCAGGGTTTGTGATATGGTATGGCCAAGATGTGATTTGTGATAATGTATGCAATGATCATGTTTTGTAATTTTCACGACTTGCATGTCGATGAGTACGGCAACCGGCAGGAGCCTTATGGTTGTCTCTTTATTATGTATGACATGCGTGTCACTTTGACGCCATGTAATTGCTTTACTTTATCGCTAAGAGTAGCAATAGTCGTAGTTGCAATAGTTGGTGGAGACAATCATGAGATGGCGACGTCATGCTGGTGGTGATGGAGATCATGCCGGTGCTTTGGAGATGGAGATCAAATGCAAAGAAAAGGCTATACCATGTCACAGATTAAATTGCATGTGATGTTTATCCTTTTATGCACCTTATTGCTTGCTTAGATTTGATCGCGACAGTAGCATGATAAGGTGATCTCTCTCATTAATATCAAGACGTGTTCTCCCCTAGTATGCGTCGTTGCAAAAGTTCGTCGTTTTGAAGCACCACGTGATGATCGGTGTGATAGACTCTACGTTCGCATACAACGGGTGTAAGCCAGATTTATACATGCGGAAATACTATGGTTTCCTTGACGAGCCTAGAATGTACCATACATGGCCTCGGAACACACGAACCGAAAGGTTAAACAGGAGTCATATGGAAGATATGATCAACATGGCGATGTTCACCTTTGAAGCTACATCATCTCACGTGATGATCGGTTATGGTGTAGTGGATTTAGATCGTGTGTCACTAAACAACCCGAGAGATGTTGAGTTTAGTGGGAGTTTGTTTGTAATTTAGATTAACTCGAACAAACTATCATGAACATAGTCTGAACACCTTTGCAAATATGTTGTAGATCAATGGCCCGTCCCAGTACCATCATGAATTTTAACGCGGTCCTAGAGAAAGACAAGCTGAAAGACGATGGAAGCAATTTCTCAGATTGGTTCATGAATCTGAAGATTATCCTCACTGCTGCCAAGAAACGTTATGTCCTCGATGCAGCGCTAGGCCAGGATCCAGTAGAGGGGGCAGCTGAAGATGTTAGGAACATCTGGGCAGCCCGTTCTGAGGACCACGAGATAGTTAAGTGCGGTCTGTTATATGGCTTAGGACCAAAGCTCCAAAAACGTTTTGAGCACCATAGCGAATTTGAGATGATGGGTCAACTGAAAGAAATGTTTCAGACCCAAGCCAAGGTGGATAGGTATGAGGCCTCCTCCAAATTATTTAGCTGTATGATGGAAGAGAACAGCTCCGTCAGTGAACACGTGCTCAAAATGTCTGGGTACGGTGATCGTCTGGCGCAGCTGGGTGTTGTGATTCCCAATGAGTTGGGCATTTCCGTGTTCTCCAGTCACTTCCACCAAGCTACAAAAGCTTCGTGATGAACTATACATGCAAGGGATGGAAAAACTCTTCCTGAGCTCTTCGCAATGTTAAAGACAGCGGAGGTAGAAATCAGAAGGAGCATCAAGTGTTGATGGTCAACAAGACCACCAGTTTCAAGAAGAGGGGAAAGAGAGACAACTTCAAGAAGGGCGGCAAGTCATCTGCTGCGCCTACGAAGAAGTCAAAGAAAGGTCCTAAGTCTGACACTGAGTGCTTCTACTGCAAGGGGTCTGGACACTGGAAGCGCAACTGCCCAAAGTATCTAGCAGATAAGAAGGTTGGCAACGTCAAACAAGGTATATGTGATATACACGTATTGATCTGTATCTTACAAGTGCTCGTAGGTGCCTGGGTATTAATACTGGTTCAGTTGCTAACATATGTAACTCGAAATAGGAACTGTGGAATAGACGACGCTTGGCAAGAGACGAGGTGACGATGCGCGTTAGAAATGGATCAAAAGTTGAAGTCATCGCCGTCGGCACGCTCCCTCTACATCTACCTTCAGGATTAGTTTTAAACCTCAATAATTGTTATTTGGTGCCTACGTTAAGCATGAACATTATCTGGATCTTGTTTATTGCAAGACGGTTATTCATTTAAATCAGAGAACTATGGTGTTTCTATTTATATGGATAATATCTTTATGGACATGCACCTGAAGTGAATGGTTTTTTCTGTTGAATCTCGATAGTAGTGATACACATGTTCATAACATTGATACCAAATGATGTAAACTGAATGATGATAACCCACATACTTGTGGCACTGCCATTTAGGTCATATTGGTGTAAATCGCATGAAGAAACTCCATTCCGATGGACTTCTGGATTGACTTGATTTCGAATCATTTGAAACTTGTGAACCATGCCTCATGGGCAAGATGACTCGAACACCATTCTCCGGCACAATGGAGAGAGCAACGGACTTGGTACGTGAGTTGGGTTTAGAACGTCATGAGACTCAGTTCGGATTGTTCTCTGCAACTCGGGAACATGAAGTTGAAATCGCGGCTTGGAGCCTTCTCGCTTAGTAAGCCGCCTTCGGCCCTTCCTCCTTCTTACTCTGTTCGGTATTCGCTCGTGGGAAATTATACATACTGATGTGTGCGGTCCAATGAGTGTTGCAGCACGCGGTGGATATCGTTATTTCTTGACCTTCACTGATGATTTAAGTAGATATGGGTATATTTATTTAATGAAACACAAGTCTGAACCGTTTGAAAAGTTCAAAGAATTTCAGAGTGAAGTAGAGAATCATCGTAACAGAAAATAAAATTTCTCCGATCTGTCGTGGAGGTGAATATTTGAGTTATGAATTTGGTATGCATTTAAAGACATGTGGAATTGTTTCACAACTCACGCCACCTAGAACACCACAGCGTAATGGTGTGTCTGAACATCGTAATCGTACTTTATTGGATATGGTGCGATCTATGATGTCTCTTACTGATCTGCCACTATCCTTTTGGAGCTATGCATTAGAGACAGCCGCATTCACTTTAAATAGGGCACCATAAAAATCCGTTGAGACGACTCCATACGAGCTGTGGTTTGGCAAGAAGGCGAAGTTATCGTTTCTTAAAGTTTGGGTAGCGAGGCTTATGTGAAAAGACTTCAACTTGATAATCTCGAACCCAAATCGGAAAAATGCGTCTTCATAGGATACCCTAAGGAATCTATTGGGTATACCTTCTACCATAGAACTGAGGGCAAGATCTTTGTTGCCAAGAACGGTTCCTTTCTGGAGAAGGAGTTTCTCTCGAAAGAAGTGAGTGGGAGGAAAGTAGAGCTTGACGAAGTTGTTGAACCTGTTCTTGAGATGCCGAGTAGCGCAGAGCTGGAAGATGTTCCAGAGCAGCCTTCGCCACCTGAAGAAGAAGCAAATGATGGAGATCATAATGCTCCAGACAAGCTGCTACTGAACCTCGCAGATCGACGAGGGAACGTACCACCCCTGATTGGTACAACCCTGTCATGAGTGTCATGTTGTTGGACAATGATGAACCTGTGAACTATGAGGAAGCGATGATGAGCCCTGACTCCGATAAATGGCTAGGAGCCATGAAATCCGAAATAGAATCTATGTATGAAAACCAAGTATGGACTTTGGTGGACTTACCAAACGACCGTAAGGCCGTTGAGAACAAATGGATATTCAAAAAAAACAGATGCCGACGGTAAGTCACCGTATACAAAGCATGACTTGTCGCAAAGGGTTTCCGACAAATTCAAGGAGTTGACTACGATGAGACTTCCTCACCAGTAGTGATGCTGAAATCTGTTCGGATTATGTTAGCAATTGCTGCATTCTGATTATGAAATTTGGCAAATGGATGTAAAGACCACATTCCTTAATGGTCATATTAAGGAAGAGTTGTACATGGTACAACCCAAAGGTTTTGTGATTCTAAGGGTGTTGACAAAGTATGCAAACTTCAGAGGTCCATTTATGGACTGAAGCAAGCATCATGGAGTTGGAATCTCTGGTTTGATGAAGTGATCAAAGGGTTTGGATTTGTCTAAACTTATGGGGAGGCATGTATTTACAAGAAAGTGAGTGGGAGTTATGTAGCTTTTCTAATACTATATGTGGATGACATATTGTTGATTGGAAATGATATAGAACTACTTGAAAGTGTAAAGGCTTATTGGAATAAGAGTTTTTCAATAAAAGACCTTGGCGAAGCAGCGTATATTTTAGGCATTAAAATCTAGAGAGATAGATCAAGACGCCTGATAGGGCTTTCACAGACTACTACCTTGACAAGGTTCTAAAGAGGTTCAGAATGGAAGATTCAAAGAAGGGGTTCTTACCAATGTTGCAAGGAAAGACTTTGAGTAAGACTCAATGTCCCGTCACGGCGGAAGATAGAGAGAAAGTGAACAAAGTTCCCTATGCCTCGGCCATAGGCTCTATCATGTATGCCATGCTATGTACTAGACCTGATGTGTGCCATGCTGTTAGTCTAACCAGCAGGTACCAGAGTGGTCCAGGAGTGGAACACTGGACAGCAGTCAAAAATATCCTTAAGTATCTGAAGAGAACTAAGGATATGTTTCTCGTTTATGGAGGTTACCAAGAGCTTGTCTGTCGTGGGGCTACCTTTCGGGTCACCCACGGTGATGGTACTTGGGTCACGCCAAGGAAGGCCCAGCGAAGCCCAAGAAGGATTCCGTATACAACAAGTAGTCGACATTAGGTCGGTGAGGAGGTTTCCATATCTTGTACGTGCAATCGCACCGTCCACCCGAGACCCGGCCTGTAGTATAAAGGCCGGGAGGGTGCGCCGTCTAGGGCATCGAATCATTGAGCATCGCATTGTAGCCACCAATCTATAATTCCAGACAAGCAGGAGTAGGTCTTTACCTCAACTCGAGGGGCCGAACCTGGGTAAATCGCCCCCTGTTAGCCGTCGTGTTCACCAGCCTGATCTCTCTCTTTCTCCCTCAATCAACCCGGGGTACTCGACCCAGGGATTTGCCGAGCCGCAAGCTCGTCAATTGGCGCCGTCTGTGGGAAAGAACGGATCGCTGGAGTCGTGATCATGCCGGCCTCACCCGCAACCAACAACGCCATCAGCGCGAGGGAGTCGATCTACACCGGCTTCCTCGAGTACGTCGAGCACTCGCCGGCGGATCTTTCGGCTTACGCCGAATTCCAACAGAGCACGTGGATTACCTTTGGTAGTCTGCGCTATCTGGTGGACAGTCGCGGAACCCTCCGCCCTACGCAGGCCGCCCTGCGCTCAATGGAGGCGCCTGCATCCATGGCGGCTGCACGGATCGCAACCTCACCCGCCGTGAAGATTACGGAGATCGCATCTACATCGCCATCTGCGTCTACATCAACTGCGCCGACCATGCCTTCACCGGTCGCGAAGATCGCATCTGCCGCGGTCAAGGCGACTGCGTCTACTTCGACTACATCAACTTCGACTGCGGCGATCGCATCTGCGGTTGCCAAGAAAAACGCATCTGCTGCGGCCACGAGGCGAGTCAAGTCCACTCCGATCTACCCGTTCGGGCGCCAGCCAAGATCCGCACCAGTTTCGACTGCGCCGATCGCATCTACGCATCGGGCAGCCGCCAGTAGCAGCGACCGTGGTACCCACCACGTTGCTGTGATCTTTGACAACGAGTACAGCTCAGATGAAGGAAGCACGACAGGGAGCATCAGCCCCACTCGACGGGTCTACCCCGCGCAAGTCTACATGGTCGGTCCATCAGCACCCGTGTACCCCATGGAAGTCACCCTGCAAGACAAGGTGACGAAACTTACCATCACCCGGGAGCTGGCAATTAGGGCACAGAAGCATGTGGACGATGGCACGTTCCCTGCCCCGGAAGATCCACAGGAAGATCGACAGGCGGTCCAGTACTGCTCTGGAAGGAAGCCGAGCGAATCAAACAGGAAAAAGCCGAGTTGGCCCGGCGCAAGGAGCTAGCCGACGATTCGAGTGCCAGGAGGGCAGCGCTCACATTCATGTCTGGATCAGAAGAAGTCAATCAAGAAGGAAGGCACAGAACTCGCATGACGCGGGTGCACGAGGCCGATCGCATCCACCTCACCCGCAACTTGGAGTCATCTTTCTTGGAAGACGAGGACGGAATCCCCATCCCCAGAACACCCGCCTCTGCGCTTATGGGAGTCGAGACCTATTTGCGGGTCATGCAGCCGCCGGAAGGAAGCGCCAACGCCCGCGTACACAGGCAGCAGATCCAAGCCTTGAGGCAAGTCGAGGAAGTCCTGGCAAGAGGAGAACCAGTCGAAGGGATGTATGAGGAACGAGGACGTCGTGACCGTGGAGTCGCACCAGCGGCAGATCGGGAACCGATTCGACTGCGACAACTGCAGCCCGGCGAGGATGGCCGCAACGTCGTCACACAGAGAAGGATAGACCGTGCCCGTCGACTGCGAGAAGCAGGACTACTCGACGATGAAGACCACGAGCCACGTGGAGCACCATGTTTCAGTATAAATATTCGCGACACGAAGATGCCCAAAGGCTTCAAGCTAACGGCGGAGACACCAAAGTACGACGGAAAGCAGCACCCGCAGGATTGGCTGGACGACTACCTTATCGCATGCAGCTGCCAAGGTGGTAACTCGACTACCGCCATGCAGTATATCCAGCTGATGCTCACGGGGTCCGCCCGCGGGTGGCTCAACACACAGCCGAAGGATGCCTTCAGGACTTGGGAGGAATTCAGGACTGCATTCATAAAAGGTTTCCTGGGAACTTACGCCAGGCCAACCACCCTCATCGAGCTCCAAGCTTGCAAGCAGGGCCATGAGGAGCGACTCCGTTCGTACATCCAGCGGTGGACCCTGCTCCGCAACACCATGGATGGAGCCACCTCAGAGGACAGAGTCATGGATGCATTCATCTACGGCCTCACCCGCCGCGACCTTCGCGAAGAACTTGGTAGGCTCAGGCCGAAGAATATGATAGACCTTATGCAGATCGCCAACCAATGGGCAGATGGAGAAGACTCCGTCCACGACTCAATGCCAGATCCCAACCCAGCAACTGGCGAGAGGGTCGACTGAAGAAGAAACCACGCTTTATCGGCCATGACTCAATAGAGTTAGTAGCGGCGGGATTCGAAACCCCCCGTGAGAATGATAGAGGATATAGCCAAGGCGGTGGCAGTGATAGGGGATATAGCCAAGGTGGTGGCAATGATAGAGGATACAACCAAGGTGGTGGCAGCGGCTACCGCGGAGATGGAAGTCGCAAGCGCGAGTGGCGCAGACGCATACTCACGGATGAGGAAGAGCTACAGCAACCCTGCAGGCACCATATGTTCAAGGACCCGGAAACAGGCAAGTGGGGATCCCGACACCTGTTGAAGGACTGCAAGAAGGCGCAACGGTTGGCCAGAGCCTTCACGCGCGTACTTGCTACGGACGGGCAGCAGGTTCATCAAGCATCACCCGCGGGACAATCAGTCGCGGGACAGCTGGCAATAAGCGCACCACCAGCTCCTCCACTCGCCAACCCAGCGCAAGAAGCATTGGCTTACTACCCGCAGCAACAACCGCAGCAGCCGCAACAGCAGCAGCAGCAACCGCAGCAACAGGACCCTGCCAACGTGTTCCCAGCACCACGCGGGCAGATGAACATGATACAGAAGGGGCGTCCTTCCAACAGGACCCAGAAGCTCATTACTCGCCAAGTCTTTCAGGCAATCACCAATCCGCCCGCAGTACCCGAGTACCTGAGAGGATCAGAGATAGACATCACCTTCTCCAGGGCTGATCACCCGCCGGCAATACCACGGCCCGGGCACGCCGCTCTGGTAGTCGAAGCTCAGATCGGGGAGTACACCTTGAAAAAGGTGTTCATGGATGGAGGCAGCGGAATCAACATTCTTTTCGCTGACACCCTCAGGCGCATGAACAGGTCAATTTCCAACCTGACGCCGTCATCTAATACCTTTCACGGTATAGTACCAGGGCAAGCAGTTACGCCCATGGGAGTAATCACACTCGACGTGATCTTCGGCACACCCGACAACTTCCGGAGGGAGGCAATCGACTTCGAGGTGGTCGACTGGAAATCACAGTACCACGCCATCCTCGGGCGTCCAACATTTGCAAGGTTCATGGCGATACCCCACTACGCCTACCTCATGCTCAAGATGCCTGGACCCAAGGGTGTCATCACGGTGAGAGGCGACTTCGACCGGTCCGACAGCTGCGACCGCGAGTTCAACAGGATCTCTGAGTTCTTTGGGATGGAAGATCACCTCGAGATGCTGGCAGTCGACAACGACAAGACCCTCTTCCCCCCAAAGAAGAAATCATCCAAGGACTCGGCGTTCAACACCAGCGACGATACCAGGGCCCACCAGGTACACCCGACAGATGCTGACAAGGTGGTTCGGGTGTCATCAAGCTTGACCAGCGCATAGGAAAGCGCGCTCGTCGAGTTCCTGCGCGAAAACTGGAAGATATTCGCCTGGCAACCTTCTGATATGCCAGGCATACCAAGAGAACTCGCCGAGCACCGATTACACGTTCACAAGGACGCCAGACCTGTCAAGCAAACCATGAGGCGCTTTTCGGGTCCAAAGAGAGACGCGATCAGTTTGGAGATCGACCGGCTGCTCCATGCCGATTTTATTAAAGAAATCAAGAAGTCAGAGTGGGTAGCAAACCCAGTACTGGTGGAAAAGAAGAAGACGAAGAAACTCCGCATGTGCGTCGACTTCACCGCCATCAACAAATGTTGCCCCAAGGATCACTTTCCGCTCCCGCGGATTGATCAGATCGTCGACTCGACTGCGGGCTGCGCACGTCTGTCCTTCCTGGATGCCTACTCAGGCTACCAGCAGATCAAGATGGCAGTCGAAGACCAAGAGAAGACGGTGTTTATCACACCACACGGTGTGTTCTGCTACACCATGATGCCCTTCGGGTTGAAAAACGCTGGGGCCACGTACCAGCGTACAATGCAAGCCTGCCTGAAGGAGCTTATCGGGAAGGTAGTCCAAGTCTACGTCGACGATATCGTCATCACCACCCGCAAAGAGGACACCCTCATCGACGACCTCCGCAAGGTCTTCGAGGCACTCGACAAGTACCAGATCAAGTTAAACCCAGACAAGTGCGTTTTCGGCGTCCCAGCCGGAGAGCTACTGGGGTACCTTGTCTCTGCGAGAGGAATCGAAGCAAATCCAGAAAAGGTGCAAAATATACTCGACATGCCTGCACCAACAAAACTCCATGACGTACAAAGTCTAGCCGGCAGAGTCGCAGCACTCAGTCGATTCATAAGTAAGCTGGGAGAAAAGGCTCTGCCCCTCTACCAGCTGATGAAAAAGGCGGACAAATTCGAGTGGACGGAGGAAGCACAGGATGCCTTTGACAGGCTGAAGAAGACCCTGACAACCCCTCCAGTACTGGTAGCACCCCAGGAGAATGAACCACTGTACCTTTACGTGGCAGCCACGAACAGAGTGGTCAGTACCGTTCTCGTAGTCGAACGGGAGGAAGAGGGAAGGGCTCATCCTGTCCAACGGCCCGTGTATTACCTCAGCGAGGTATTAACAGAGTCAAAGCAGAGGTACCCGCACTACCAGAAGCTGGCATACGCCGTCTTCATGACGTCAAGGAAGGTGGTACACTACTTCTCCGAGCACCCGATAACGGTGGTAAGCTCCTCCGCCCTGTCAGACATCCTCACTAATCCATCCGCGACAGGGCGAGTCGCCAAGTGGGTTGTCGAGTTAGGGCCATGGGGGCTGAAGTACGTGCACCCGAAGGCAATCAAGGCTCAGGTCCTCCCGGAGTTCACCACAGAGTGGATAGAAGCGCAGCTACCAGACGAGCCTGATTTATCGACTGCATGGACCATGTACTTCGATGGATCCAAGAAATTCAACTCAGCCGGAGCGGGAGTCGTGCTCATATCATCCAAAGGCGATAAGCTTAAGTACGTGCTGCAGATGAAATTTCCAACACCCTCCAACAACGAGGCGGAGTACGAGGCACTGATCCACGGCATGCGGATGGCCAAGAACTGTGGCGCCACTCGCCTCATGATCTATGGCGACTCCTACCTGGTGGTACAGCAAACAATGAAGCAATGCGACGCCATCGCTGACAACATGATAGCATACAGGGAGCTGTACAACCAGCTGGAAGGCCAATTCGACGGCTGCGAGTTGCGACACATTGGCCGCGAAAGCAATGAAGAAGCCGACATCCTCGCCAACCTCGGCTCAGATCGAGCTCCGGTTCCACCCGGAGTCTTCCTCGAGTGCATCACGCAGCGCTCTATCAGGGTCCGACCTCCGCCAGAACCCCCTGCATCGACAACAACGACCGCCCACCCGCAAAGCACGGAGAAGGAGCCCATGGAGATCATGCTGGTCGAACCCACATGGACAAGCCCGTATCTGGCCTACATGCTGCATCAGCGGCTGCCAGAAAACCCAGTCGAAGCAAAGCGCATTGTCCGCCGCTCGAAGGGCTTCACCATCATCAAGGGCGAGCTTTACAAGCGAAGCATCTCAGGCGTACTCCAAAGGTGCATTGATCCATCTGACGGCCAAGCTATTCTACTCGACATCCACGCCGGAATCTGCGGGCATCATGCAAGCAGTCGAGCACTGGTCGCCAAGGCCTTGCGAGCAGGGTTCTACTGGCCCACTGCAATGCAAGACGCAGTCGAGCTCGTAAAAAGGTGCGTCGGCTGCCAAGAATTCGCCAACAAACCTCACGCACCTGCATCAGCATTGAAAACCATCCCACTTGCATGGCCATTCGCGCAGTGGGGACTCGACATGGTAGGTCCCTTCAGGAAGTCCTCCCCGGGTGGGCACACGCACCTCCTGGTGGCAGTCGACAAGTTCACGAAGTGGATCGAGGCGGTGCCAATCACAAGTTCAACCGCAACTTCAGCAGTCAACTTCATCAGGTCCATCGTCTTCAGATTTGGCGTGCCCCACAGTATCATCACCGATAACGGCACGAACTTTACAGCCGAGGAGTTCAGAGATTTCTGCGAGGAACAAGGCATCAAGCTCAACTACGCATCCGTCTCACACCCGCAGTCTAACGGACAAGTCGAAAAGGCCAACGGCCTAGTCAGCAAAGGGATAAAGAAGCGTCTGCGAGTGCCGTTGAAACGAGCTGCAGGAGCCTGGGTAGAGGAACTTCCAAGCGTGCTATGGAGCCTACGCACCACGCCGAACAGATCCACCCAATACACACCGTTCTTTATGGTGTATGGCGCAGAAGCAGTCTTACCCTGTGACATTAAGTTTGACGCTCCACGGGTCGTGGCCTACGACGAGTCCGACGCAGAAGAGGCACTAGAAGATGACATGGACACTCTAGATGAAGCACGCGACATCGCCCTCAGCCGCACAGCAGTGTACCAGCAGGACCTGTGCAACTACCATGGGCGACGACTGCGACCCAGATCTTTTGTCCCAGGCGACCTGGTCCTTCGACTCAAGCAGAAGAAAGTGCACAAGCTCGCCTCCCCATGGGAAGGCCCGTACATTGTGACAGAAGCAATTGGCAATGGAGCATACCGCCTGAAGGACCAAGCCACAGGAACAGTTTGCAGTAACCCGTGGAACGTGGCACAGCTACGCCGCTTCTACGCCTGATGTACCCTACACTGTAAATTCAAAGTAGCAGCAGGTTTCTTACGAACTCTTTCCCTCGCCAGGGTACCTAAGGGGACTGGAAGGGTTTTAATGAGGCGGCCTGTTTGCGAGAATAAATAAAGATGATTCAAGAAATTTTGTGTCACCCTCTCCTTTGCAACCTAGGCCGCCACTCGAACCACTCGGGGGCTGCGCCGCACAGGTCCAACACAAAAATCCTCGGCCGCCACTCGACGCACTCGGGGGCTTGCGCCGCACAGGTCTCAGTCAGCCTAGGCCGCCACTCGAACCACTCGGGGGCTGCGCCGTACAGGCATCACCCGAAAATCCTCGGCCGCCACTCGACGCACTCGGGGGCTTGCGCTGTACAGGTCTAAAGTTAGCCTAGGCCGCCACTCGAACCACTCGGGGGCTGCGCCGTACAGGCATCACCCGAAAATCCTCGGCCGCCACTCGACGCACTCGGGGGCTTGCGCTGTACAGGTCTAAAGTTAGCCTAGGCCGCCACTCGAACCACTCGGGGGCTGCGCCGTACAGGCATCACCCGAAAATCCTCGGCCGCCACTCGACGCACTCGGGGGCTTGCGCTGTACAGGTCTAAAGTTAGCCTAGGCCGCCACCCGAATCACTCGGGGGCTGCGCCTAACAGGCATCACCCAAAAATCTTCGGCCGCCACCCAACGCACTCGGGGGCTCGCGCCGCACAGGTCTAACTCGAAAGCCTAGGCCATCACCCGATGCACTCGGAGGCTGCGCTGTCAAAGCCTAAGATATAACGTTCAGTTCGCACTCTTGCTCACCAAGTACGCCACCCGACACACTCGGGGGCTGCTCCACACGGGTTATGAGTTCACGACACAACGTTTCCATATATTTAGGGATTAACCCCGTATCAGCATATTTACATGCATACATATATTCATGTTACAAGCTAACATTATACAACAAGCTGTTCTTCTTAGTCGACAGGCTCTTCCTTTGGCGCATCCAGTGGCCCTACACGTTGCTCTGTATGATTCATGACCTGTTGCATCACCCGACGTGCGGGTTCAAGGGATTCGGCATAATCAACATCCCTAGGCAAGCCATCGAGTATCCTATCCAAGGGAACATGAGGTCGATGCAGTCGAACATAGGCAAACGCCGTGTTGGCCCCGGCAATAAGCTGATTGAAGACGACCACCTTCAACGCCCTGCTACTGCGGAACCTCTCCAACAGCGCGGGCAACCCTTCCGGCTGCTCATCAAGGGGGAAGAACACCTTGTTGATCTGCCAGAGTGCTTTCCTGCAACCTTCAAGAACAAATGCAGCTCGCCAGGTGCGATCCAGCATCCGCGCGAGTATACGGCTCTCTCCCTTGTGTACCCAGAATTGGCGAGCTTCGACCGAGTTACCGGTGGCCTCGCTATCCACGCGCTCGTCCACCCGAGCGTTCTCGGCTTGCCAGTCGGGATTAACAACTGCAAATTAACGAATCACGGTGCAGAACAACACAAGCATGAAGAAATCAAAGAGAAGCAGCTAGAGCCCAAACCTTGCAGCTGTCGACATATCAGATCAATCTGGTCAAGAAGGAACCGTTCGCGCTGACTGAACGGCCCAGCGGAACGCGCCCTGAGGCGGTCAAGCTCCACTTCAGTTCTCCGCAGCTTCGACTCAAGTTCAGTGATTTTGTTCCTCATATAATTAAACACTCGCTGATCGTTTCTGCTCCGCGAAGGAGCTGGAGGAGTCGGACAACGCGAAGACGCAGGTGCAGCCGAAGAGGTACCCTCATCCCAGCACGCACGGATATCTTCCGCGACTTCAGGAGGAGCACTTCCGTCAGGCTGTCAATTTAAATAACATCAGAGCACTATTTTCAACAAGACTAGACAAAAACACAGTCGCATGACAGAATCAGCATATCCATTGATTTCACCAAGTTTCATTACAAAAGACAAAAGAAGACCCCTACTACAACACTACATAGCAGAACCCGACGGTGCGCGGCCCTTTTTGGCGGCTGACTCTGCAAGCTTCCTCTCAAAGGTGTCAATCAGCTTTTTAGCTAACTTAGTCGCCTTGTCCTTGACGCTGGTCAGAGACTTGGACTTTCCATCGGGCCTTCGAGGGAAGTCGCTCACAGCCGCCTCAAAGTCACCCGAGATCCCATGACCGAGTAACAGACGGAAGGTAAGCTCGGAGCCGCGTACCGTCTGGGTGCGGGTGTAGTTGGCCATCACATTCGCCTCAGCAAATGGAGCCGCCAGCTTGTCAGCCTCCTTAGGCGCGGCCTGACCAGGGAAAACACCTTCATAGATGTTGGCCAGGGCGCTCGAGGACTTCTTCACAGCGTCCGCGGCGCACGCGCAAACCCGGTTGCAGAGGTCGACTGCCGCCGACAAGGTGGTATTCGCGCTGGACGTCCCTTCAGGGGGAGCACCACCACCAACACCTACATCCAGAAATAACACGAATAGTAAGGTTACCTGCAGGCAACAAAGGCAAAAGTAGGCTTCTATCAGCCGAGAACTTACCACCAATGGCCGTGGCAATGCTAATCAGGCGTTCGACCTGAACCTTTTCTGCCTCAGTCTGGGTCTCAAGCGACTTCTCCAGTTGCTGGACCCGCTTCGCCAAGCCTTGGTTGTCTTCTGCAGAACACCCGAGCAAAAGATCAGAATTGCAGACAGTCGAAGAAAGTTCAAAAGACTCGACAAGGGATACTTACTCCTCGACTGCTCAAGCGCAGCACGAAGTTGACTAGCCTCCTGCTCCAGACGAATGAAGCGGGTGGCCGTTTCCATCTGCTGACGATAGACGGGCTGCGGAAAAAGAAGTATAAATCTGTACCCGACTATTCTAGTCACGCACATCTTCGGGGGCTACTCCCATCGGGAGCGCTGTTCGCGCACCCGATACAAGAATTTGCAAGATAAGAAAGAAGATACTTACATGCTGGATCAGATCAGCATCCACGGCAGTCGCATCAGCGGCACCATCCGGCCGGGTGGCCGTCGAAGAGTCCAGCACCGGAGGATTGTTCGCCTGTGGCACCTCTTCAGTTGTGCCAGTCGCATGCTCCGGGGCAGCAGACTGGTGTTCCTCGTCACGAGGCGAAGCATGGACATTACCACCTTGATGGCTGCTTACAAAAGATTCAGAAAATACCCAAGGAACAGAAAGAAGAAGCGAAACAGAAAGGTTCAGTCGCATAAAGCTTACCTGTCAGCATATTCACCATCGCTGCTCATGGAAGGAGTCGGCATCCTCCCAAACCCCGCGGGAGGCGCGGAGTCCAGCGGAGTCACAATCAGGGAATCCACAAGCTTGTTCGCCTCTGAAGACGACGAGCTGGAATCCTCCTTTTCTGCCTCCTTCAAGGGTGATGTCGCGGCGGCGGAGCCGACATGCTTTCGCTTGCGCCGTTTGAGCGGCGCCTCCTCCTCCTCTTCCTCCTCTGCTTCCTCGCTAGGCGAGGAAGCGGGGGGAAGACTCTCTTCATCGCCGTCCTGCTCGGCAACGAAGGCGGCCTCATCGTGAGCGCCATTCTCCATCAACGGAGGAAGGCTCACGTAATTTTTCCAATCCTGAAGATCAGCAAGCAACAGTCGAAAGTTCAGAAAAAGACAGTCAACTCCAAGTAACGAAGAAAACAAATTCAAGTACCTACCTCTGGGATCGGGTTCATCGAGCTGAAGGGCGCGACTGAGCAAGTCACGTTGCACGCGTCAGCAACCCGAAGGCTGGTGATGCCCCTCACCTTGATTGCGACTTGTGCATCGTCCATTGCCGGGTCGACTGCCATTTCCCACATTGGGAGAGGGCGCTGTTGCAGAGGCTGCACCCTCAACCTGTGGAACATGGCGATGAGCTGGATTCCGCCGGCTTCGCGTCCCATCGTCTTGATCAACCCGCGAAGAAGCGCCTGCAGCGGCTTGATCGACTCCCTCTCCTCCGTCGACAGGGGGTGCGACCAGGCGTTGGTCTTCTTCAGAGGCCGCTCAGCGGCGAAGTCGGGGATCCCGGCCTGGTTCCACGTGATGTAGAACCACTTCTTCCTCCAGCCTTGCACGGAGTCGAACTTCTTCATGTGGAAGAAGTTCGTGTCGCCGCGCAGCTGGATTCCGAAGCCACCGACCGGGTAGGTCTCCTTCGACTTACCCGCCATCCGGCGCACCAGGAAAATAGACTTCCACAGTGCCCAGTGGGGTGCGATCCCCAGGAAACACTCGCAGAGCACGATAAAGCTCGTGATGCTCAAGACACTGTTGGGAGTCAGATCATGGATCTGAATCCCATAGGCGTACAAGAGCCCACGGACAAAATCGTGCAAGGGGAACCCGAATCCCCGCGGAAGGAACTCCACGAAGCAGACGCGTTCCCCACTGCGGGGAGCAGGGACGGAATCCTTACCGGGCGCCCGCGTCGTCGCCACGGCCTCCGGTGGCAGCAGCCCCTGCTGGCGGAGGCTGTCGAGCTCCGCCGCTTTGACGGAGGACTTGCTCCAGTCGCCCTCCACCTTTTTCATCCCGGCGTCGTCGCCGGCGGCGGCGGAGGAGCTCTCAGTACCCTTGCTCCTCTTGTGGCCCATGTCGCCGGAGGAAAGGGGAGAACTTTGTTGGAAGCTTTTTGCGAGGAACAATGGAGGCAAGAACTGGCGGCGAGATGGAGGAGAATGAGGATGCGTGAACTGCCTCTACACCGCGGTGAAAAATATATACCGCGGGGCAGTTCATCACGGCCGTCCATCGTGCGACTGCATCGCGCCGCAAGAATCCAGCCGCCCACGTGTCGCGCGACGGACACCCCGGTCGTGCTCCACTACGCACGAGAACCGAGGCGTCATCATCACGCCGCGGCGTTTTCGCGCCCAACGGTCCATATTCAGCGGTCGCCGCTGTGACAGCGGGCCCACCATCGTCACGTCTCGTCGGGCGCAGAGCGTGTCGAGTCATGTCATCAAAAGCGTCATCCCTGACGTCATCATGAAGTGTGTCAAGTAAGCCAAGCAATTGGCTGAGTATTCGACAGTCATTCGACTGAAACAAGTACGTTCGAATTAAACGTTCGAGTGGAATAACACGAAGTAAGCTTTTTTAAAGCTGATGTTATGACAAGTTAGTAGGCCGTCAAGGCTGAGCGAAAGAGTAAGTCGAGCCTGGACAGTTTCGACTCGGACAAGTTCGAGTCATCTGTTTACTCCCATCGGGAGCGGGCTTTTCGACTGAGGAAAAATTGAGTTTAACCTCAATTGCAAGCAATTCAGCTTAATCTCGGGGGCTACTCCCATCGGGAGCGCTGTTCGCGCACCCGATGATTATGAAGAAAAGCAGTCGAAATGCTGCGACTCCGAAAAATCAAGACGGCGCACCCGAAGAATCAAGACAAGCTCACTCGAAGCAATCTTCATCAACGATTCCATGTGGCGTGCCCTGAAGGGGGGAGTCCTCCACCCGACTCTGCGATTCGACTGAGCACTCGGGGGCTACTGTCGTGGGGCTACCTTTCGGGTCACCCACGGTGATGGTACTTGGGTCACGCCAAGGAAGGCCCAGCGAAGCCCAAGAAGGATTCCGTATACAACAAGTAGTCGACATTAGGTCGGTGAGGAGGTTTCCATATCTTGTACGTGCAATCGCACCGTCCACCCGAGACCCGGCCTGTAGTATAAAGGCCGGGAGGGTGCGCCGTCTAGGGCATCGAATCATTGAGCATCGCATTGTAGCCACCAATCTATAATTCCAGACAAGCAGGAGTAGGTCTTTACCTCAACTCGAGGGGCCGAACCTGGGTAAATCGCCCCCTGTTAGCCGTCGTGTTCACCAGCCTGATCTCTTTCTTTCTCCCTCAATCAACCCGGGGTACTCGACCCAGGGATTTGCCGAGCCGCAAGCTCGTCAGTTGCTATTTTAAAAAGAAACTTCTTCATTAAAAAGCAACTTTGTACTATAAAGTAGCTTTTCTATCAAAAAAACCACTGTGTAATGTAAACTGACATGAAAAGCAACTTTATACTATAATCTTGATTTTTATTACAAACATGAAAAAAATGCGAGGAGGAAGGGTTCTATTTTTAGTCCAAGCCATGGCCAACTTATCAGTTTTATGATACAAAATAATGTTTATTCTGCAAAATTTTCTATCTGACATACATAGTTTCTATTTAAAAAGCAACTTCTGGATGGAAAGGCAAGTTTATAGTAAAAAAATTGCTTTTTAGCAACAATTCTCAGAACGTGTACACGTGTGATCTAGTTTCGAAGATCTCGTCGCGAGAAGCACTATAGTAAAACCCGATTTTAATTTGGAAGGTTGATTTAAAAGTTATGGATTCTTAAAATTCAGAATAGTTTTGCATGATGATGATGTCATCTATGTTTTACTTTATATGAGTATCTGCTAGTTTTAGCCATGCAAACAAGAACTCAATCCACAAGTAGGTTCCGACAGATCCCGTGTGTCACTACCACAGAAAGGGCTATAAGTGGCGCACCAAATTGCAATTCTGTGGCGCACCCCCAGGTTTACTGGGTGCGCCACAGAATTCTCGCCACAAAAATATTTTCTGTGGCGCACCTGGCTTGGTGCGCCACAGAATTCTCACATTTCTGTGGCGCACCTGGTGCCTGGTGCGCCACAGAATTCACATTTCTGTGGCGCACCCACCCACCGTGCGCCACAGAATTTTTTTGAATTTCAAAAAAAAGGGCGGCCAGATCTAGATCTGGATCTGGCCAGATCTAGATCTGGTCGCCGGAATTTCGTTTCGTTTCGTTTTTTTGGAGGCCGTAGATGGGTGGAGGAGGGAGTCGCCGGAGGTTGGTGGAGGATGGTAGTCGCCGGAGTTCGCCGGAGTTCGCCGGAGGTGGAGAAGGAGGTTGCCGGAGTGGAGGAGGAGGTCGCCGGTGGTGGAGGAGGTCGCCGGAGGTGGAGGAGGTCGCCGGAGGTGAAGGTCGCCGGGGTGGAGGAGGAGGTCACCGGAGGTTGAGGTCGCCGGGGTTGTGGAGGTGGTCGCCGGAGTTGTGGAGGTCGCCGGAGTTGTGGAGGAGGTCGCCGGAGGTGGAGGTGGAGGTGGAGGTGGAGGTGGAGGTGGAGGAGGAGTAGAGAAGATGTGGAGGAGAGGAGAAGAGATGGAGGAGGGAGGAGAAGGGGAAAGAAAGGAGGAAAGAAGAGGAGAAGTGGAGGGAGAAGTGGAGGGAGAAGTGGAGGAGAGAAGGAGAAAAGGGAAAAGAGAGGGAGAAGGGGGCTGGCGGGATTCAAAATTTCGAATCCCGCCCAATAATTCTGTGGCGCACCAATGCAAGGATGCGCCACAGAATTATTGGGCGGGATTCAAAATTTCGAATCCCGCCCAACAATTCTGTGGCGCACCAATGCAAGGATGCGCCACAGAATTATTGGGCGGGATTCAAAATTTCGAATCCCGCCCAATAATTCTGTGGCGCATCCTTGGCATTGGTGCGCCACAGAATTTTTTTCCCTTTTTTTGATTTTTTTTGATTTTGCTGGGAAAATTCTTTTGTTGGCCATAACTTTTTTTTGGTTTGGAATTTGAGGATTCTGTGAATTGCTGACCGGGTAAACCCGGGTGGCATCGAATCCAAAATTTTCTCTAGTTTTTTTTAAGGTATTATTCGCATTTTTTTGACGTCGTATGCAAAAGTTATGCCCGTTACAAGATTTTTTCACCTACTTTTGGAAAAAAAGTCAAAATGTGTATTTCAAAATTTTCCTAACAAATAGACCCTAAACCTTCCCTATATCTGAAAGGATTTTATTTTCTGAATTTTTTATCATTTTCTTTCACTAGGTGCAAAACTGAAAAGGCGATCCACGGGGGGGGGGGGGGGGGGTGCGTGGGGTGAAAAAGTGCTGCACTATTCTGTGGCGCACCGTGGCTAGTGCGCCACAGAAATTCAACTTTCTGTGGCGCATGCAGCCACGGTGCGCCACAGAAAAGGCCGAGATGGGACCACAGCCCACTGATTGAAGGTGGGGCCCACGCGAATTCTGTGGTGCATGAAGAGTGGTGCGCCACAGAAGTCTCTATTTCTGTGGCGCATGGCATGCAGTGCGCCACAGAAAGTTGATATTCTGTGGCGCATGGGCTAAGGATGCGCCACAGAATGTTCAAATTTCAGTGGCGCATCGAAAACCATGCGTCACAGAATAATTTTTTGTGGCGCATAAATTAAGTGTGCGCCACAGATAGGCAACCTCCCTATAATGCTTTTCCTGATAGTGTGTGTGTCATGATATATACAATCACAAAATACGGACAGCACCTGTCAGCGTCATGTGCATGTGCACGCTAAGCTCACTTTGGGCTGGCGAGTTCGGACAGCAGTGAGCGCCAGCAAACTACAATAGTGCACGCGCGCTCACAATTGGGATGAACACACAACTACAAGACCATCGAGTCATTTCTACCCAAACCTTACTTTTTTGGTAGAAAAAAAAAGTCAAATTACCCTCTCTTGTTTTTTCCTATTTATGTTTTCTTTCAATATTATAATTTCTTTAACATGTACTCCATCCGTTCATAATGTAAGACGTTTTTTAGAAAGCTAATGTACAGAGGTAGTAAAACAAGAAGGAAAAAATTGCCCACCAGACGCGAGGTCACTAGGGTTGGGATCCAGGCCTAAACCGAATCAACGAAACGTGCCTCAAGAGGCAGCTGGTAATATGGCCCGATAGAACAATGTGTTGAGAGGAGATTGACAATTTAATCTGGTCGCCGCGCAGTGAAAGTGGCGAGGTGGGACTAAGGGCGTGTTTTGGTAGCCCACCGGCACCCCAACCAGGTCCTGCGCATGCAAAAATCGGACGTTTGGTGTCCTGACCCGACCCGCGTTCTTGCATACGCACGAACCTTAAAACACGTTGGGTCTGGCTGAAGGGAAACGGCGGAATCGGCCGTTTTTCCCAGGGGCAGGCTCTGAAGAGCTCTTTTGCTGGCCGACAGCACCAGCAATCCCATGTGGGATGTGTCACACTCGGTCCACATACTTTCCCCTCACCTCCCTTCACCACCCTTTATACTGTTCCGTATAATCTTCTCTAATATACATAAAAGTATACTTCGGTTCGAAAAAAATGATACACAAAATATGTGCGCGCCGATTAGTAGGTTCCATTCTGATACACAATTTCAAGTTTCGTCGACTGTAGCTTCTCAAATTCGGACCGATGTTTGCCCCTTTTTTGGATGAATTTTGTGAAATTCGTCGTACTCAGTCGTTCAAAAAAAAAAAAATCGTCGTACTCAGTCGACCGTTTGAGATATCCTTTGACGTGTAGCTTCATCTCAACGTTCCGCACATCTTTCGTGTTGTAAGTTTTCTGTTTCGATAGTCGTATACGAGCAGATTTTATACTTTACTTTGTACGTGTTTAGACCGTACTACACTCTCTTCTTCAACCTCCGTCGCCATCTTTCTTCTCCGTTCGTGGTCATGATCTGCACTGTCACGGCGGTAGCTGCTGTCTTCTCAACACCGTTCGCCAACATGAACTACAAAATATCACGGCAGTAGCTACTGGACTTGTCGCCGCTGTCGCCGCCGGTCACCATGGAACCATTCACGGGAGGTAAGCTTCCCCATGTAGACTAGAAACTGAGAGTAGCTCACGTGCATGTGCAACCAGTGATGCAATGCAGACAACCAAACACGAAAATGCAAAATAAATAGGCAAAAAAGAAAAACGATATGCAGGCAACCAAACAGGCTGCACAATTTGACTCGGACCGTGTTTTTCCAGGGCCAGACCCGCCAAGGACACGGATGCAAAAAGGCTAAAAAATGCCCTATTAACCAAACAGGCCCTAAAGCTCCCATATCACCCCGCTACTGCGCCCTCCTGGCGGCTATTTGGACCGCTCGATTGTAAATGGGCCGGTGCCAAAGCCAGCTGCAGCGAGCGGTGGCCAGCCCAGTAGACGGCTTATGCTCACTGTCGCGGGCCAAACGCCGGGCTTTCTTTTATTTTCCTGTTTTGTTTATTTTCTAGTTCATTTTTCTGTAAATATTTTAATGTATTTAGTCAGCATTGAAATATATTATTTATTCTTTGTTTTATTCGTTAGGTTGTTGAAAGACGAAATGAAACATCAACCAACTAGAAGGTCAACCAACTAGAAGGAGACAACGGCAAAAGACGATGAACAACCGGAGGACCAATCTACACGAAAGAAAACAGAACGCGAAGCTTGCACTGGCGCTGGCACTGGCACTGGCACTGGCTCCAGTTGTCTGAAAGACCGGAGCATCTGCATGTCCTACAGTTACAAATTAGCGTCCCCAGATGAGAAAATTGCACATAGCACCAATGTTTAGTAACGTTGTTGCACAAAACACATAATTAAAATATGTTTTGCATCTAACCCCAACTTTTTGGGTAATATGTTGCCGCTAGCCCAAATAGGGTATTTAGGCCATTAACAACGTATATCCTACATGTGACCCATATTTTTATACAATATACAACAATTATACGACAATTTTAGAAATAGAATCAAAACATGTTTTGTAGTTGAGCCTAACTTTTGAGGGTAATATATTACAGCTAGGCCACATATATGATTTAGTGTATTAACAATGTATCCTACACGTGGTGTCGGATTTTTACACCTCTTATATAACAATTATATGGCAATTGACAAGTTAAGAAATGGAGCATAGCGGTAAAAAAAATCATAGACAATATTCACATACAAATTATTGTTTAATTATATTTAAACAAACATTATCTTATTGTACCAAATTAGTGACAATCATGACCCAATCTTATTTTTGTATGTGTTTAATGTCTATGTTTTCTCCGCCTTTTTTATTTGTCGTATAATTGTGATATACGGTATAGAAATACGAGACCACATTTAGGATATGTTGTTAATTCTCTAAATCATCTATTTGGCTAGCTGCAATATATTACCCCGAAAGTTGGGGTCTGCTGCAAAATAGATTTTGATTCTGTGTTTTGTGTAACAACGTTACCAAAGATTGGTGTTATGTGCAATTTTCTCTCCACAGAGTGAATCTGATTGCACTGCAGAACAACTGCCGCCCGCCTGCAACAATGGTTTGATCACTCATCTGGAGCCGGCATTGGCATTCCAATTAGTCGAATACTCCAGATTCTTTCTTAATCCATAGTAAAATATGAATGCCCTACTTCCTGTTCGTTGACACGCCGACACATGCATTAAAGCTATGACTTTTGTAATAAGAACTTCCTTTACCAGGTTCGTAAGGCTCATACAGAGATGATACATTCTTCTTCGCAGCTACGGCCCATGTGAGTGCATTCCTCGTTCCCTGGATGTGACAAGTAGTAGTACGTACTGTACTTAGCTAGCAGCAGGTAATTAACATACATATCCTTGGATAGTATTGCCTCCTTAATTTTCTAGTCATCCTTCCTCATCTCTAGTTTCTCTTCACTCTCGTCATGGTTGTTACTCAGATCCTCATCATCATCCCCTGAGAGGAAAAGCCCAGCTGAAACAGACGGTAGAGTTTCATCTGGTTGTTCCTGGCAAGAAAAACAAGACAATAGGAAAACGTATGTATTGAGGCTCTAGCATTACTGGTGAACTACGAAGACGAAACCAACTACAGGAGAGTAAGACCAGAGTAATTGTATATATACTGGAAAAGAGCAATGGATTAACAACACATGTTACCTGCAGATCATGGCCCTGTTCATTTTCACCTTGGTTGTTGTCTACATCCTCCTCATCTTCATCCTCTGAAGACACTTCTTCAGAATCTAACCACTCCTGTCAAGCAAAAAGAAACAATATAAGGAGTGCATATTCAATCTCTAACATACTAGTGAACTAATAAGAATATAATCAACAACAGGAGATTAAGAAAATAATCGTAACTATTCATATGCTGGAAAAAGAGTATGGATTAACAACATACATTACCTCCAGAATGGTGTTTGTCTCCATGCTGCAGGGCTCCCTTGTGTAAATCAGGTGCCATTTCTTCTCAATGCCATCATCTGCATATGCCTCGACTTGATTGATATGGCTGAACTTGTCCCACTGCGACCCAGACTCTCCCGCAACCATGGAAGCAAGTACCACTGGGCTGCAGTCCAGCAGCAAATGTCTTGGCCTTACACTCTGCAGGTATAGTGGCAGCTGTTTCTTGCTGTAAAAATTGTCAACACGAGTTTTCGGAGTGCATTCATCTCCTGCAGAAACTCAAGCTTTGGACAACGGTCGATCTCAAGCTTTTGCACATTGGGGAAGTTGGATATCCTAGTCAGGTAGGGTATGTCAAACAGATCGAGTTCAACCACGGAAGCAAAATTTTCCAAAGAGTGGAGACCCTTGACATTCCATACGGTTAACTTCTTCAAAGACCTTGCATGGAAGGCAAGCCCAGGTGGGATACACCTCAATTTGCAAACCCTGATAGTCAGTTCCTCCAAGGACAGCATAGCTTGCACTTCCTTCTCCCACGCCTATTCCTCCCATTCCACCATCTGATTTAAGACCATCTTGTATTGATCAATGAAATGAATACATGTTTTGTACACTATGCAAAATGGAAATGTGAACTCTTTTCGGTTGAGTAATCTTGACCCTTTATACTGAATAAAATAGTAAACTTTTGGAAGAAGTCAACCGGTACTTGGTACCATGGCTATACCTGTATATCAACGCCAGTCAATTGATTGTGTCATTGTCCATCAATGGGAACTGTAGCAAGACTAATTTTAGGATCACTATGTCCCATATTTCTATTGTTATCGATATATATATTAGTGAGTTGCGACCCACGGGTATTTAGCTAGTATTAAACAAAAGAAGAGAAACACATGCAGAACTTTCAAAACTCTACCACAGATTAAGCTAAAAGCTAGGTCCTTCACCGGCGATCACCGGCGGGTGGGTTGTAGGGCGTCGGCCGATCCTCGCGAGGTGGGAGGAGGCAGCTCTGATACCATGTGATAAGATTAGAGTAGGAACCGTACCCTCTTCCTGGGTCGGGCTGCGTGTTTATATAGTGTAGAAAAGCCCTACATGTGGCATTACAGAGTTTGTATAATACTAGGTAGAGTACTACTCTATACTAGTATAATACATGTATTACATGGTTTAACAGTTCTGTGGTATAGTGAATGCGCTTTATGGAAAAAAGCAATGCTTAATAAATCACATTAACTCCTTACAAATAAAATAAAATCACACTAGCATATATATAGTACTACTGGTAATCATGGTACAAAATTCGGATGTACTATCTGCATTACATCCTCATTAATTTTCTTGGCAATAGAGGTCTCCGTCATCTCCCTTATAAAGATGTAATAGTAGCTTAAATTAGAACCACTGCACTTCACACAGATGAGTACAGTGTGAACAGGATAGAGAAGCTTCCCAACATACCAGTGTAGTCTGCATGGATGCACTGGGTGCTAACCCTTCTGGAGGAAGAAGATGAAGTTGCATGCCCTGCATATAGAATAATCATGTAAAATAGTTAAATAACCATAGACTAAGATCACGATTCAACCTAGCAATGTAAAATTAAAAGTACAATTCACCAAAGGAAATAACAGTTTCATGATCTAGAGAAAAGTGCGAAAGGCTAATAGAGAAGTGGTAGTAGCAGGAGGAGACATACATATTTTTGCCTCCATCAGCAGCTATTCCTCCCATCAATTTGCAGCCCTCTCCTCTTCATCTCCATCTTCTTTGTGTTGTTTTCTCGTCTTCATCCTCTTCATCTTCATCCTCCTCGCCATCTCTACGTTTTCGCCTATATCATCTTCACCGTCGTCTTCTTCTTCGTCCACTTCATCCCCATCCTCTGAATCTTCTTCATCGTCATCCTCTGAA
Source organism: Puccinellia tenuiflora (assembly GCA_012064385.1). Taxonomy (NCBI): domain Eukaryota; kingdom Viridiplantae; phylum Streptophyta; class Magnoliopsida; order Poales; family Poaceae; genus Puccinellia; species Puccinellia tenuiflora. Next base: position 348,826 of record QRDG01002164.1, on the reverse strand, counting down.
TCATCTTCATCTTCATCATCCTCCGATTCATCCTGCCAAGCAAAATTAAATATGAAGAAATAGATCCAGCTAGATAAAAAAAGACCGGAGGGGGACTCCAACCCGGCTTTGTCATTAAGGTAGGAGTGAGAACTCGAACCCGGGACCTGGCCCTTATGCGCTTTTGCACGGCTACCACTAGTCCACGGAAGAGTTAGATTAATAAATCAGATTAGTGTTGGAAAAAAAATCGAGCTATAAATTACCTGGAGATTTGGCTTGATACTTATCTCAATATGGAAGGGCTCTCTTGTGTAGGACAGGTGTCGTCTATTCTCACCATCTTCCTCATCCGCATAAGCCTCAACATGCTGAATATGGTTGAACCTGTCCCAGTCCGGACCAGATTTTCCCGCAGCCATGGAAATGATTAACTCTGGACTGCACTCTAGCCGCAAATTATCCGGTTCTACATTCCGCAAATACAATGGGAGTTGTTTCTTGTAGCCGCCAACTGAAATGTCAACACTCCGGAGCGCACTCAACTCCTGCAGGGCCGAAAGCTTTGGGCAGCAATCAATCTGAAGCTTTTGTAGCTTGGGAAAATTGGAGATCCTAGTCAGCTTGGGTAATTCATACAGGTCGAGCTCAATTACTGAAGGAAAGTCCTCTATAGAGTCGAGGAACTTCACCTCATACACTGTTAATTTTTTTAAAGCCCTGGCATGGGAAGCAAGGCCGGGAGGAAGGCACCTCAATTTGCAACGTTGGATCTGTAGTTCTTCCAATGCTGGCATAGCTTGCACCTCCTCCTCCCACTCCCACTCCTCCCATTGCACCATTCTGAATAAGAACATCTGCTTTAGTTTCGGAAAAGCAGCCACCGCCTGTGAAGAAGCACTGGTAGAGTGACTGTAGGGATGCACGAATTCAGGCCCGACACGCTTTATGGCTAGAGCGCGGTACACATATAGGTACTCGAAACAAGGGAGTTGACATAAGCCATCTGGGAGCTGGGTGCAAAAAGGCAGGTTTGTTAGGCATAGATTCCTCAAGCTCCCGAGGGACATGGTTGTTGTTGACGTCATCCATGTCGGAAGTTGACGCCCAAAATATCCTTGGATATCAATATAATCTACGTAAGGTGGAGGACAGAGCTCATCAAAGACCTTCTCAGTTATCCCTTGATCATTCTCATTCACTCCTTCGATCAATCCGTCATCAGCCATTCTACTGCCACATTCTAAGATTATACTAGTAAGATCCATCTTTTCACCAAGTCTGGCTTTCGTGGCGAATGCGGGAGTATGTACATCACCCAGACCCACTAAATGAATGCCCCTAAGGTAGGAAAGTGGACCAAGCTCTTCCAAATTACACCAACCATCATCCACACAAGCTGGTAAGCCATACAGTGCCCTCAGATTTGTCAGTGCACAAAAACCACTAGGCATACTATCTACACCTGTGCCCAGAACATTAAGATATCTCAGTTGTCCTAACTTCACAATGGTATCAGGAAGTTTCCCAAGATTTTCACAGCCTTCAAGGCTAATGTATTGCAAGAATTTCATCATGTATATATCATCTGGCAGGTTATTTAAATCATTGCAATTTTCCACTGCCAAATACCTCAAGTGTCTGAGTTGATGCAGAGACACAACCAATGGGGCAATATTTGTGTATTCTACATGGAGAGTCCGTATACTTGAAAAGGTACTGAAGGAATCACTAGACTGGATTTTCAAAGTCCCACTTAATATTATGGATCTTAGTGATTTCTGCTCTTGTAAACTTGTCCATTCAAATTCACCTGATTCAACTCCTTTGGTTTCAATAGACAACCTGAGAAATCTTGACAGTTTAAGTTTATTATCAACATTTTCTCCATTGTGAGCTACTAGTGCTTCGCCTCTAGTAATAAATTGAGCAAATGAACGAACAACATCATGCATGTTGCATACAGCCTGATCGGTGTAATCTATATCAGGCTCTATAAGGTTCCTCATTATAAGCTCCTTATGATACCTAGTTCCTATTTCTTCCAATCTATCTGTGTCTCCATAAACAAATCCTTCACTAATCCACATGGCGACAAGCTCCTCTGTATCCAACAACGACTTTGATTTTGACTTTGATTTTTTAGGCTTAAGGGCGAAATGAAGAAAACATTGTTTCAACCGAGGATCCAAGTCCTCGTAGCTAAGATATATTGCATTATTTAGCTCAACTGGCATTTCAGTTGTTGACCATATAGTATCATTTAATACCTTTTCCCAATCACGTCGTTCTTTCTTCCTCTGGCATAAAAGGCCACCCATGACCTTAACGGCTAGCGGTAAACCATCACATTTCGATATGATTTGTAGTCCAATATCCTTCAGCATCTCAACCTCAGATTCACTTTTCCCATCTGTTAGTATCTGCAAAAAACAATTTAAACCAATAGAGTTAATAAGGATGATATAACACACTGGCTGTGGTTAGTTTTTTTTACGTAATTAAACTGGCTGTGGTTAGTCATGTTTTTCTATTTTCCTATACGCTAGCTAGCTCAACCAGACAAGAAGTGAATACAACGCCAGAATGTGTGCTACCTAACATGTAATAAAGCAAAAATGCTCATTTTCATTATTTATTTATGCTATGATCATATAGATGTTCTTCTTGATGGATTTATCGGCGTCCTTTTATTTTTAATATCATGATATTAGAACATACAAAGTAATCAACAAATCTAGGTAGCTAGTTACTCTAAGCACAAAACAATAGACTGCTGAGTCAGATAACAAACATAGCATAATCCTGAATGATCAGGAACTGATCAAAGTGCATGAAGTTTATACAAGAAATTACATGTTCCTATGCTATACAAGGACAAACTTGATTATAAATGAAGAATCAAGGAAGGGGTCACTAGAAATCCAGTGCGTTGACAATGTTCATCGATGGATGAATACATCATTATAAATTCAGTCTTGCTAATTTCCACTTGCCTAAACTTATGTAAACCCAGGCCACCTAAAAGTTGCAATATTGAGAGTGCAGTTTTAGAAATCTATAGCTGGAAATTTGGTGCTGGAGAAAATGATAGCTTTTTGATTCAAATGCATGGAAAAGTGGTTGATATTTGAGAAAAAATCAAGCCACAAACAATAACAACTCCTTATTAATTGAGAATATTGTTGATAGTAACTATGTGCTCACCTGCTTCTTGAGCAATGACCAGGCATCTTTGGACCCTAACTTATCAACATGGGAGTATGGTTCCTCTACTCTCATGCCTCGTGCAACATCTTCATGTCTTGATGTGATGAGTACTCGGCTACCAGGGGCACTATGGCTAAAGGGATCATTCAACAAGTTGGTCCATGCATCGGTGCCCCACATGTCATCCAACACAAGAAATAGTTTGTTACCTCTAATGGCTTTGGTAAGAGTTGGTACAAGCAAGGATTCATCTTGAGACCCACCTCCAGAACCATGTAAGGTTCCTTCGGCGGCAGTGATGGCCGTCCTTAACAACTCAACCTTATTGAAGTCCCTCGTGATACTTAACCATATCTTCTTGGCTAAGGATGGCAATGGGTAGGGTATGGGCAGGGTAGAGCAATACCATATCCATACCCATATAGTCTATGGGTAAAAAATTCTACCCATACCCTTACCCGCGGGGATGAAAGTATACCCATACCCATACCCGGCGGGTACCCGTACCCATTGGGTACCCGTTGGGTAGATCAAATAGTACACAAATTGTTCATACTTTTACATTTGTTGTTAGCACATTTGACAAAAAAAATCAATTATCTCAACTCAGTAACATGTAGATGAATACATGATAATTATTGACTTTGGAAATCACAATCTCATGGTCATATCTAGTAAGTCAACCGAGTAGGGTCCATATGTTAGTATAAACGGGTAGGATATGGATATACCCACGGGTATAGGGTTTTACCCATGCCCTACCCGCGACTTGGCGGGTAGGGTATGGATACTACCCATGGGTATGAAAATGTGCCCATACCCGCCCCATACGGGTACGGTACCCGCGGGTACCCGTACCCATGGGTAAAATTGCCATCCTTATTCTTGGCGAACTTATCTTTGATGACTTGATCATTGAAAACTTTCTTGCTGAGGGTGGTCTTTCCGATCCCGCCTATGCCAATGATGGCGATCACCTTAATGCTATCACTCTCGCCACCAACCTCCTTTGTAAGCTTCTCTACAAGTTCACGTGTGTTCTCTTCAATCTTCTCCCCAACCACACCTGAACGCTCTAGCACCGGATGTGTCTTACGACCTACAGGAAGAAGGTGAGTTGTCCTTTGGCCTTGGTAGGCTTCAAGCTTGATGAAATTAAAACTACACCCCCGTGTGCAGATGCCATCCAACTTGTCGTTCAGCTCCTTGATGCGGCTACCAATCTTATGGGCATGGAGGGGGTTTTGCAAGAAACGTCGTAGGAGTGAGTGAAAACACCCCATCTCTTTGGATGAACCTTCCTCCATGACCTTGAGATGGCATAGGTCGAGGATGTCTGTGGCTTCGTACATGGCACGCTTCAGTTCGTCCACCCATCCCTGCACACTTTTGTCTATGATGTTCCTCCTATCGGCATCTGCAAGGACATTCTGGAGGTCATTGAGCCTGACTTCAAGGTCTTTGATTTCATTGGGAACCCCGATCAACATGGCAATTTCTTCTTTGGCCATATCAGCGAGCATTTGGGCCAGATAGGATGCCAAAAACTCTAGACCGCCCGCCATTAGTTGCGACTCTTTCCGGAGATGCTACTGTAAATAGCATCAAAATACAGTTACTCCTCTATCTCACTAATTTTTAAATGAATAATCTCATGCTAATACACATCACCTTGGAAAAGAAAGACGATAAATTATCTCGCTAGAGACTAATAACTTTTATATAGGAAAAAAATGTGGATTGGGAGTAAAAAGATACCCGTGGGCAAACCCGCCATGTGCGTGAGATCACACATTTTGAACCCGAGATATCACAATATGGCCGAAATAAAACCAATGAGATAATCTTTTTTAAATAGGAAAAATAGCTACACTGAGAAACAACAAAGCTAAAGTTGCACTGAAGCTAAGATTGATTCACTCGAGTCAATCCGCCCTACTGGGGCTCTAGATCTATATATAGGGATATTCTTGTTAAAAAATGGTGGGATTTAGGTATAAAATGTCTTCTTTATGTTTCTGGAAAAAATAATACATGATACACTAACAATTAGGCAGATACTCCCTATGTTCCACAATATAAGTCTTTGGCATAGCTTACTAAAAAAAATCGTATATTATGAAATACAGAAAGTAGATGATACAAACCAAAATTATTGCACGACAGCTACAAGCTATCTAATGAATGTGGCCATGGACGTAGCATTTGCCTTGGCTATTCCTGGGGACTTTTGGCGGATGCAACGGTGGTAGGTTTTGGCGCGCCGAACCCTCCCTCCTCCCGCGACCCGCCGCCGCCGCCGCGCTCCTCGTCACGCCCGCACCGCACCCCCCCCTCTCCCCCCTAACCCCTCCTCTCTCCGCGTCGCGCCGCCCCCGCGGCGGCCAGCGCGGCTTCCCCTCACCCTCTCCCCGTCCTCCCCACCCGTGCTCCCTCCTCCCGCCGCCGTCGGCCTGAGCCTCCGAGCGGGGCTCGCTTGGTGCCGGCGGCGGCGGCCCAACGCGGTTTGGAAGGCGGCGGTCTGACGGCGTCAACGTGGTGCTGCGGGGCTGCGCGCCCATGGACGGCAGCGTGCGATAGGCGACGCTGACTGAGCCCAGTGGCCCAGATCTGGGCCCGGCGGGCCCCATCTGGGTCGGGGCGGGCCGACCTGTCCTGACGTACGATCTACAGATGGTGGAGAGGTAGAAGGGTGCAGGGGACAGCGGCGCCGGCGCCGGCCTGTTGCAGCGCCGCGGCGAACTTTACGGGTCCAATCTGGACCCGGCTGGACCCTATTGGGACTAGTGTGCCCCTGAGGGGGCTTTACGGGTCCGCGGACCCGGCCGGACCTAACGGGGACTTGTTTGTTCAGCTGCCGCGTCCGGTCGACTACCGCCCTCGGCGGTGGAGGTAGTTCTCTCCCGCGCGGCCCCGATAATGCTGACCCCGGTACATGCTTCTTCTCGCTTCTATCTGGTAGACCTCAAGACCACGGCTTTGGTGAGACGACGAGGATGGTTTCGTGACCATGGTGGCGCATGTTGGTGGGCAGCTTGTTTGGTGGTTTCAAGGCCTCGTCCTTGCGGTGCTCCTACGCTGTGAATCGTTCGAGGGTTGAGGATAGGATTTTTCAGGATAAATCCTTGTCAGCTCGGCTGACACCGACGCGGTGCCGCCTATGGGTGGCATCTCCCCTTCCTGAACGGCGTCGTGGCTACCCTTCGTCCGCTTCTCTTTGTGTGCCGGGGGAAACCCTAGGACCAGTGCGTTGGTCCGGGCAGCAGCGTTTGCTTTCCTTCTTGAAGGTACTGCTTGGTACTCGACAATTCGGGGCTAGGAGCGTGGTGGTACTTCTTCGGAGGGCGCAGCGGTTGCGGGTCATCGTAGTTTAGTCAATCCGCCTATGTCTCCATTTTCTTTCTTCTTTTCTTCTTCTTTGGGCGTGTGTTTGCTGCTGCCCCAGCATAGTGTGGTGTTGTGTTTGTATGTGAAGGTTGTGTCGGTCGTTGCTTTATTTATAAAGCGAGGCGAAAGCCTATTTCGAGAATGAATGTGGCCATCAACACCCGTATTTATCCATAACAAGAAAAGTACGTGTGTGATCCATATTGTTAAGTGGCTCCCTTGCTGGCTGCTCCAGTAGTGCTTGGTACAATTGGTCCAACAAACATCCATGATACTGCAGCGGTGCATGAAAATAATACTATATAAATACTCCTCCTTATTTCTAACTTTTACATCAATAATTCCATTCTAAAAACTGGTTCATACATCTAATATATATATAGAGAGAGAGAGTAAGTAAAAGCAATATAAGGATTTTGATAGTTGGATCTATTATTTGTGGTTGAGATCTAATGAAAGATGAACCGTGTCACGTAATGGCTCAAACATGTCACGTAATGCAGGAGATAATTATCCAACCGGAACTAGTAGAAAAAGAGCCACGGGCTCTAATCCCGGTTATCTAACCAGAACTACTACGAAATCAGGACAAAAGACCCGTCCTTTAGTCCCGGTTGGCCACAAACCGGGACTAAAATCTCTTCACGTGGCTGCGGTCGAGTGCTGGGGCTGGAGAAACTTTAGTCCCGGTTGGTATTTTTTTTTTTTGAATTTTTTTTGCAATTTTTTTATTTTCTTTCGAAATGGTTTTTTTTCAAATATAATCGTATATTCGAATTATTTAACTCAGCATGCTTAAATTGGTCAACTTTGGTCAACTTCTCAGTAGGTCACCTATTCTCAAATTGCTCCATCCCAAGTAAGTTTAACATTTTAGTTCCATTCGACTGCAGTTCCGAGTAAAAAGTTATAACTTATTGATATATATCTCATATCAATCCTATTAAGCCCTTGAGCATGATGTTACACGATTTCACCGTTTGAGTTTGAAACTATTATTTTAAAAATAATAATTATTCAGTAACAATAATCTTTATTTAATAAGTAGTTTGACCACGGTTTGAATAGTTTGACCACACTTTGACCAAAGTTTGACCAAAATTGAAAAATTCAAAAAAATAAAAAAATTAGAAAAATTCATAAATGGCAAAAAATACAATGATTGTGATAAAAAATAAAAAAATTGAAAAATAAACATGTCAAAATTTATGTAGGAAAATGTTAAATGGATATGGCTTAAATTGATATATATGTAGGAAAGAAAAAGATCTATCTTTAGTCCCAGTTGGAGACACTGATCAGGACTAAACGGGCTCGCACCGGCCGCAGCCTGCCGCAACCCCTTTAGTCCCGATTGGTATCTCCAACCGGAATTAAAGATCCCGTTTGACCCGTCACATTATTCCTTCCACTAAAAACATAGAAAGAAAAGCTCTCGGTGATTCCATGAGATGTCCTAAATCAAATTGCATCAGTGGGCTGCCACCAGCCTAGATGTACTAGCAGGTAAGATCTATCTTCGAGTAAAATTATATCAATCATTTCTTATTGATTAGTCATTTTTACTAGGTAAGATGTATGGAATTCTATGAATTTTTTTCTCATGACCGCACCTGCGTCGCTCCTAGGGGAGGCTCGGGTGAAACCCTAGCAGCCGTCCCCCTACCCTCACCTCCCCTAATTCCCGCAGCCGCCAGAGGAAGCCGGCGGGCACAAAGCCCTTCCTGGCGGACGACGGACGGCGGGCTTTCGTCTCCTTGCCCTGAGGCTTCTCGTGGCGGGGGACTCCGGTCTGAGTGCGATGGCCGGCGCTGGACGGCGGATGTGCGAGGCGGAGTCGGATCCCTGGGACGGCGGCCTCGGAATGGTGGTGGCGGGGCGAACGCGGCTGCGAGGGCAGCGGCGGGGTTCCTTGTCATCGGTGAAGGCCGGCAAAGCTCGGACGTCACGTGGCCATTCCGATGAAGGCGCAGCGGTGGGCATCGAATCTTCTCCGAGCTGATCTACATGAGAAGGATGGTAGCGGCCTCCCTCTTCTGCGGTCATGGCACACGGGTGGAGGAGAAGTGGCTGTGGCCGGTGAAAGCTGGGCTCCGAGGCGGTCGGAGCCGACGATGGCGGTGTCTTCAGACGTCATCACCTTGTTGAAGGCAACGTTGCTGCGAAGCCTCCGTCTTATGCCTAAGGTTCTGGGAGAGACCCTATATCCAGGTTATTCCCGGATCGGACGATGACGGCACTTCTGGTGTCGTTCACCCTCTTGAGGGCATCGTTTGGAGCATGAGATGCCTAGAGGGGGACTGCTAGTGGAGCGGTGTTTGATATATCGCGTCGACGGCAGCGGGTCTCGACGGCGTGGCGCAGTGGAGTCTCGACGACGGGTGTGTGTTCATGGGCTCGTGTAGGGTGGGGGCGCGGTCTGACGTCGTGGTGGCATCATCGGCAGGATTGGCGAAGTTCATGTAGATCTCAACTTTGAAGATTGCTCGGTGTTTCGATGGTGGTGACGGCTTCTGTAGCGTGCATATGAGGTTCTCGCTAAGAGTCTACTAGTCCGGATGTGCGCTCTCGTTTGGCCTGGAGGGCGTCTCGGGGTGTGCGATTGTTCCAGTTCCTAGCTAATGGTGGGATTTCGTTGTCTTCCGGGCAAAAAGCCTTGTTGACATGATATTCACCCATTGTCGGGTTTGTAGGTGTTGTGTGGTGGCTTCGAGTATTTTGATGTATGTTCTTTGTCCGTCCTTTGTGGAATAAATTTATAAAAGAAGGCCGTATGCATCTTTTCGATGAAGAGGCTGGGGGGTCCACCCTCCATTTCGAAAAAAACTAGGTAAGATCGATTTACTAGCAGGTAAGATCTATCTTCTAGTAAAATTATAGCAATCATTCCTTATTGACTCCAAACCTTTTCCTCCCAGGTTGCTCGCGCGAGGGCGGCTCCGGAGGACCCAGCGAAACCCTAGAAACACACCACCCGATCCTCCTCACCGGCTGCTATCGCCTCTTGCGCCGACGGTGGCGGCCATGCCTAGCTGTCTAAGATGACGGGCAGGGTAGGCGAGCCCCGACGGCTTCCATCTGCGTGAGGGCCCAATCTGGGGCCAAACCTAGGCTCGATCTGGACCAGTTGGGTTCGGTCCGCTCGTTCCGATCATTAGAAGTCGGCCAGTGGTGTGGGGGACTGCTGGCTCGGCCTGAATAAAGGTGATGGTCCTAGGGTTCCTCTTACGACAAGACAAAGATCGATATGTCTGATGCTTGTCCTCCTTGATCTGGCCGGAGTGTCGAGTTCCGGAAGGCTCCGCCGGCAAACTTCCATGGACGCGTTATGCCCGAAGATTGCTGGATCAGGTGGGATTCGGTCATGCCCACTGGATTCTCCGTTAAGGAGGGAGCGGTGCGAAAGTCTGCTATCGGTTGCCGTCATGGGATTTGTTTGGTTCCATGGTGAAGTCAGAGGCGGAGAATGTCATGAAAGCCGAGACCGGAGGACTAGTAATGGTGATTTGAGCCTTTGTGGTGATGAGGAACTTGCCTGGAGTTTCGGGATTCGTAGCAGCGGCATGTATTATAAGTGGGGGCGACAGCACAAGTGAAGTTCAAAGTCTTACCTTTCAAGACGAAAATCCAAGGTCTGGCCTTAATTGGTTATGTCTGGCAATGGTCTTGTTGAAGGCATTGTTTTGAGAGGGGAGACTATCTTCAGGGTGGAAATCCAAGAGCTCGATTGGGCGACGACGACACTTGTGCACTGTTTCCATCTTGGAGGTGTCGATTTTGGAATACTTGGACTTCAGGTGTTGTCTTAGTGGTGGTTGTGCTGCTGCTGTAAGGACTGAAACTCTATAGCGGGACTTTTCTATTTAGTTTCTTCTTTTTTTGGCTGTGTGCATCTATAAATCTTTTAGGATATTGTGTTATTGCAGAGGCTGGGTGTAATTGGTATCTTCGTGATATTACTATATTCTCTTTATCGAAGAAAGCAATCATTTCTTATTGATTAGTCCTTTTTACTAGGTAAGATGCACTAGTAGAAAAAAGGGCATTAGTCCCGGTTGGAGAGAGCCTTTAGTCCCGGTTCCCCAACCGGGATTAGCAATCCGGGACTAAAGCTAGTCCCGGTTGGGACACCAACCGGGACTAATGCCGGCGTCACGTGGCCCTCCGCTGCCGTCGGGCCCGCGGAGCTTTAGTCCCGGTTCGTAATACGAACCGGGACTATTGGCCGTCACGTGGCCCCTCCGCTGCCGTCGGGCCCTGGGGCTTTAGTCCCGGTTCGTAATACGAACCGGGACTATTGGCCGATTTTTTTTTCACAAATTCCAGAAAAAGGTTTAATTTTGTAGAATCAATAATGCTTATTCTGTAATTCATAAAAATATGAATAAAATACCAAAATGTTCAGAAAAGTAAGACCTATTTGATTATGTAAAAAAATGAAATTAAAATACCAAAATGTAGAATCAATATGGGGAACCACTATATATTAAACATCATCGTCACAAATATATTACACACACGATCGTCATCACATCTTTTTTACACTCGATCATCTTGTAATATAAACACATCATCTTCTACTTGATGTAATATAAACACATCAATATGCATTAGAATCAGTATAGTATTCTCCATTCTTATTTAGGACCTCTGCATCTATGAATCCGGCAATTTCTTCCTGGATTGCTCGTACACGATCCATTGGTAGAAGGCCGTCTCGCAACCGTTCGATCTAATTAAAAAAGTGGTCAATATATATGAATGAAACTAAACAAAATTGATGGCAATAAACAAAAATTGTGAATATTGCATACTCACTTCAAGTTGTTTTAAAATTCTGCCCTTCTCACAACACGTCTGACGAATGAACTCGCAGACGTAGTATCCAGATAAATTTGTCCCCTCTGGCTGCTCCAAGCACTTTACAGGAACAAAGTTCAATCAAGAATTGTAATGGTATTGAAACTAGAATCAAAGAGATGATGCACGGATATAGCTAGTAGTACTTACATCTAATCTTTTAAAGTCAAGCTTCTCCGCCCAAGCACCCCTATCCTTGGCGGCTTTAGTGAATCGTTTCCAAGCCCTGTCCGGCAAAGAAAATGAATAAAGGACTTATATATTAATTAATTGCTATCGATATACTGACATAATGATTGAAATTACCTCTGGAGGCATATCTGCATGCTCTCCCAGTGCTCAAGGGGATGACGTCTCGAGTCCATGGCTTGTACTGTTCCTTTGTCCAGCGCAATGGTTAGCAGAATAAAGTGGAAGCTGCGCATGTATAAGTTATCAATTATACATTTAACATCGAGAAATTAAGCGAAATAGAATAATGTGTACAAGACAGTAACACTTACTCGAAGTTGTATGGAAATAGTATCTCTCTTTTGGTTTCGTTAAACAATAATGCATTTACCAAGTTGTTCTCTGTATCTTGGTACTGACGATCAACGAGAACTTTTTCATGAACGACATTTGGGTCAATGAACCCAATGTCATAGATTTGTCCTCTTCTGCATTAGAGAATCTTCATTCTGCATAATTAATATAGTGATGAGTAAGATTATAAAATACAATGAACGAGGTGAGCTAGCAAGAAAATTAATTACAGAAATAATACTTCAGACAATAGGCACTGATGATAGCTTTGTCGAGGGCTTTTTGTTGGAACAACTGAAATAATTCAGAAAATTGAATCATTGTCACTCCATTTCCAGACCCAAAAGCCTTGTTATCATATTTAATGTAGAGCCAATCCCCCCCTCTCTTTGAGGCTGCCATGTACCAATTATGCAATCTTTGCATTTTTGTTGGTAGATCTTTGACCAACTCAGGTTTGACGAGAGGACGCCCGTGCTTGTATGTGTAGTCTGCAACTTTCTGATAATCTATTCGGTCTAAGTACTGATGAATAGTCAAGCCCTGAGCAGCGGCTGCTTCTCCGAACATGGCAACAATCTCAGGTGTACAAGACTTGTCGTCGATCGGAACAACGGGCCGTACTCTGCTCGACCCCGCCTCGGTATTGGAGACCACTTTGAGCGGGGCAACTGATTGTTTTTTCTGTGTTCTGATCTGGGGAACTGATCTTTCTGCTTTCCATTTCGTCGCCTTACGAATAGAGCGTTCGTAGTCTGGTTCTTCCGCTGGCGGGGGTTGCTGCATATTCTTCAGCATTGCTACGACTTTGGCATGCTCTTCTGGGGTGTCGGGAAACTTTTTCGGTTTCTCCTTCAACTTAGCAAACCACGCGACCTTTTCGGCTTCTGCATACACCGCGTTTTCCTCCGGTGTACGGTCGTAAGGTCTCTTGACCATATTCTTGTGAGGTATTTTTGGTAGGGGTGATAACGTACGTTTCGGTGGTCGGTTCTTATCGAACCCCAACCTACCCGAACGCACCGGAGACTGAGGTGGCGGAGACTCACACGGCGGAGACTGAGGCGGCGGAGACTGAGGCGGCGGAGACGGCCGCGCTGGAGACTGAGGCGGCGGAGACTCACGCGCTGGAGACTGAGGCTGCGGAGACGGCGCCTGAGGCGGCGACGGCGGAGAAGACTGTTGCGCTGGAGAGTGTTGCGCTGCATCGCTACTCTGAGGAGTCGATGGCCTTGGAAGAACGATTAATTCCTTTTGCCATAGAATGGTGTTTTTTCTGGCTTCTCCAAGTTCAACGATCTCCCCATCTTCACCTGCGGGGTGATCCAGCTTCAGTTCCTCAAATCCTTTAAAAACTTCATCCACTCCGACAATAGCGTAGCCAAGAGGAACAGGGGAGCAATGGAAAGTTGGTGTAGGTCCAATAGGTACGGCATAGCCGACCGCCACCTTCATGCTTATGTTCATCACTTTCACATGTAGCTCACAAGTTGTGGTCTCCGTGATATCATCCACTGGGTAGCGACGAAGAGGATCATCATCATGAACGAGCCTGCTCGAAGCCACGCTGCTTCTCCGATTCGATGGGGCGGTAGCATCGACGTGCTGCTGAGATAGGGCGAGAGTGCCTTGCTGGCTAAGTCGGTCGGTCTGCCTTCTCGGCTTCTTCCTGTTGCTCCCTTACCTTTCTCCTCATATGACTTCTGTCGGGCCATATTTTTTGTTCCACGGGAAACCCATGTGCCCACGGCTTGGAGCCTGGGGTGCCTCGTGTTCGTCCATCATGTTCTTTATTCCCAAGGGCGCGTGCAAGCTCGTCAATCTCTCTATCGGGAAGGAACCGTCCCTCTTCAACATCCTTTACTGCTTTTCTAATGTTATCGATGGGTAGTTCAGGATTATCCTTGTGTCTTTTGTTATATATGCAGTCCCCGGTAGAAGCGTTCAGTGTGCCCCCATGCCCGTAGAACCAATTTCGGGTCCGCTCGATCCATCCATCTCTAATAGGCTCTGGTACAATCCCTTGATCCAGCAGGTCCTTCTCCATTTTGTCCCACTTAGGCATGGAACAGGCGTAGCCACCGGGCCCCATATAATGGTGGTACTTCTTCTTAGCAGCATTTTCCTTATTTATTTCAGACTTTGCCAGAGCTGGCTCCGATTTCTTGTACGCTACAAATTCATCCCAATAGTCTCTTATCTTCTCGTACCCTCCATCGAAATCCGGAGTTTTTCCTTTCAACACATAGTCGGTGTACAATCTCTTCTTATATTTGTTAAATAGCTCGGCCATCTTCTTAAGAGCCCACGCCTTGACTTTTTTTACTAGCTCTTTTTTAAGTTTATCCATCTGCTCCTCAGATGGCTCCCCCTGCTCTGGATCCACCTCTGGCCGTGGCAAGGTGAAATTATGCATGACCTTTTGAAAAATGTGTTTTTTGCCTTCGTCGCCGAGCCAGGTAAGATCACGATCCTTTGGCTTATTCCATTCTTGGATGGTGATCGGGACGAAGTCCCTAACAACGACACCGCATTGCTTCACAAACTTCTGTTTGACATCTGTTGGAGCAATGGGTTCGCCGTCTGCAGCGACCACCTCGATCCTGTACCGGACATTGTCCTCCAACTTTCTGGTTGGTCCTCGTTTCGTCGTCGCAGTGGATTTGCTCGATCCGGAGGGCTAAAAGAAGAAAGACCGTTAATATGTGTATATAGACAACGGAGGCTAAATTAATTAATATAAATATATATATGCACCTCTCCGGAGTTTGTGTTGATCAATGTGGCACCCGAGCCGCCGGCTTCTGCCTTGTCGGCTTCCCCCTCATCGGAGTCACCGAGTACGGCCTCTTCCCAGGCGTCGGGGCCGCCGTCACCTCGGTTGAGAGACTCATCCCCCTCACCGGACTCGTTCAGGAATTGAGTTGCGACATCGTCGCCGCGGATAATATCCTCGAGGATATGTTCGTTATTTTCATCTCTACCGACTGGATCCATGGTTTCTGCAAAATGCGAAGGTTATTTTTGGAGCTGTCTCTGCCGTGTTGCTGCAAATGGTACTAAAAGGAAAGGCGCGCGTTGCTGCGCCCGTTGTTTCTAAGCGTCGTCGTGATATATATCACTTGAACATACAATGTTGGACTAATACAATATAAGAGACTAATATAATACAATATAAGCTAATACAAAATTGATACAAGTTTCATACAAGTTCCCTCTCTAATAAAATATAAGAGACTAATAAATACAATATAAGCTAATACAAAATTGATACAATATTTCTATTACACAAATATAAGAGACTAATAAATACAATATAAGCTAATACAAAATTGATACAATATTTCTATTACACAAATATAAGAGACTAATATAATACAATATAATTTTTAACAATATGTTAATTCTATAATTTTTAACAAGTCCTAAATTATTGCAATTTTTATTAACAACATAGATCACCAATTTTTAGTAATACTAAAATTATAACTAAAAATCTAACTAAAGTTCTAGTATTCTAAATTTTTCTAATTAAAAATTATTACTAAAAATTCTAACTAAAAGTTCTAACATTCTAATTTTTTCTAAAAAAATATAACTAAAATTCTAACATTCTAACTAAAAGTCTATCATTGTAACTAAAATTATAACTAAAAATCTAACTAAAAGTTCTAGTATTCTAAATTTTTCTAATTAAAAATTATTATTAAAAATTCTAACTAAAAGTTCTAACATTCTAATTTTTTCTAAAAAAATATAACTAAAATTCTAACATTCTAACTAAAATTCTATCATTGTAACTAAAATTATAACTAAAAATCTAACTAAAAGTTCTAATATTCTAAAATTTTCAAAAAATTCTAACTAAAATTTAAAAATTCTAACAAATTTACCTAAGCTAACAAATTTATCTAAAGCTAACAAATTTACCTAAAGCTAACTAATTTACCTAAAGCTAACTAATTTAGCTAACAAAATTACCTAAAGCTAACAAATTTACCTAAAGCTAACCAATTTAGCTAACAAATTTAGCTAACAAGAAAAATGTGAGGAGGAGAGGAATTACCTGCAGGAGAAGAAGAGGAGGAGGACCAGCGAGGACGGCGGCCGAAAAGGAGGAGGACGGCGGCCGGCAAACAGGAGGAACGCGGCGGCCGGCGAGGGGGGCCGATCGGCCGGGGAAAATGAGGAGGACGGCGGCGGCCGGCAAGCGGCGAGGGCGGTGCGTGGAGGAGGTCGGCCCGACGGCGGCGTGTGAAGGCCGACGGCGGCGCGTGGAGGCGAGGCGGGAGGAGGAGAAGCGGCCGGGGGAGGAGGCGCGGCAGAGGGCGGCGACGTGTGGAGGCCGGCGGCGGATTTGGGCAGCCTGACGGCGTCGGCGTCGGTTCCTACGCGCTAGTCCTTAGTCGAAATGAGAGGAGTTGGGGGAAGAAGAAGAGGCCGGCCAGATTTAAAGGAGGCAGACCTTTAGGTCCGGTTGGTGCCACCAACCGGGACCAAAGGGTCTTTAGGTCCGGTTGGTGCCACCAACCGGACCTAAAGGCCAACCCTTTAGTCTCGGTTGGGGCCTCCAACCGGACCTAAAGGCAATTTTCGGCGGCACCGAAAAGGCGCGCGCCAAAATACCTTTAGGTCCGGTTTTTGGTTCCGACCGGGAGTAAAGGTATTTTTTTTAATAAAGAGTTTAAAAATGCAATAAACTTATAAATTTAATATCTTTTAACCTGTTTATCAGAAAAATACAAATAATATATCAAATTGTTCAAAAAAATATAATCTATATATTTATATCAAATTCAACTTTCTTTGAGATTAATTTTTAAAAAATTGTAATAAACTTATAAATTCATTAAGACATTAGTTAAACTTATAAATTTAATATCTTTTAATCTGTTTATCAGAAAAATACAAATAATATATCAAATTGTTCAAAAAAATATAATCTATATACTTATATCAAATTCAACTTTGTTTGAGATTAATTTTTAAAAATTGTAATAAACTTATAAATTCATTAAGACATTAGTTAAACTTATAAATTTAATATCTTTTGATCTGTTTATCAGAAAAATACAAATAATATATCAAATTGTTCAAAAAAATGTAATATATATATTTATATCAAATTCAACTTTGTTTGAGATTAAGTTTAAAAATTGTAATAAACTTATAAATTCATTAAGACATTAGTTAAACTTATAAATTTAATATCTTTTGATCTGTTTATCAGAAAAATACAAATAATATATCAAATTAGTTAAACCCTCTGAAGAAACCCTCACAGTGGATCATTTGATAATAACTAGTTCATCGACCGAATACAAATCATTTATACGGAATGACATAACTGGATAATTTGTCCTAACAATCTTAGTCATACTCCTGCCTAGGCCTATAATACTCGTCCTCGTAATCGTCGTCGTCGTCGTCGCTGTCATCGGACGGCGCTCGTGGCTCCCACCTCGACGGGTGAGCACGCCTGGACTGGATCTGAGGGTAGCGCAGGTGGGGGTTATCGCCGGCCGTGATGTAGTTCATAACGCCCTGTAGAGTTCGGCCAGCCCACCACAGCTGACGGCCTGCCTCGTTGAAGTCCGAAGGAGGCGGGCCGTCCCCCTCGTACCTGGCGAGCGCCCTCTCACGCCGATTGATGATGAATGCGTCCCAAGTCGGGCGGTAGTCGGGATGCCAGCGGGGATCCATCCGCTGCTCCGGCGTGAGCTCGAGGTAGTAGTGGTTCGTGATGGCCGCCCGGCGCGCCACACCATGAGGGACAGGAGGGACCGGCACGCCTCCGGCGCTCAGCATCCAGCCGGCGGGGACGCAGTAGCCGGGCGGGCAGGGGTAGTTTGAGGCGGAAAGCTCCTCCGCCTGACGGTAGCTTAGTACGGTGGAAGCCATGGAAGAGTTTAGATGTGATATGGCAATGGCGGCCAAGCCTACATATATATGTGATCAGGGCCTTTAGTCCCGGTTCGTGTTACCAACCGGGACTAAAGAAGCACACGGATCGTCTATAAATAGCGACGTCCCTGTAGCGAAACGGCACACAACGAGCGTCTACCTTTGCCACCGAACCCAATGGTTGGATTTAGCCTACCCGCTGGCATGTTCCCTAACACAAGCCCTCGGGTAGGTTGAATCCAACCACTGGATTATGGTGACACAATGACGGATCCAAGCAGCGGCAAGCGCTCTGATCATTCAGTTCATCGACCGAATACAAATCAAACGGTTTCACCTGCATACGCCCTACGGTGCATTTGATATGCGGGCACTCTCTAGCCACAGTAGGGTTGTATGCAGGTGATACCGTGTGTTTTGTTCTATCTAGAAATCCTTCAGTTCATCGACCGAATACGGTTCGTATGCAGGTGATACCGTGTGTTTTGTACACGAACTTCTCACCAGTTTTTGTCAACACTCATACATAAAAAGGTTTTGAGAACACTCATACATAAATTGTTTTATATACTATTACACTCATACTTAGATCATGATCGCTTCTTCGGCCTTAACCATGGACTTTCTTCATTATTTAACGGGATGCTTGGGTCAGTTTTCACTGTGAATGGCGGAATTTCATCAAACTTATTATAGTCTGCTGACATGTCTGTCTTGTCCTCGACTCCCGCGATGTTTCTTTTTCCTGAAAGAACTATGTGACGCTTTGGCTCATCATGTGCTGTATTTGTTTACTTATCTTTTCTTTTTTTCGGTCTGGAGCTCATGTCCTTCACATAGAAAACCTGAGCCACATCATTGGCTAGGACGAATGGTTCGTCTCTGTACGCAAGATTCTTGAGATCCACTGTTGTCATTCCGTACTGCTGGTCTACCTTTACCCCTTCTCCATTCATGTTGACCCAACTGCACCGAAACAAAGGGACCTTAAAAGTAGGTCCATAGTCAAGTTCCCATATCTCCTCTATGTAACCATAGTATGTGTCCTTTTGTCCATTCTCGTCTGTTGCATCAAATCGAATACCACTGTTTTGGTTGGTACTCTTTTTATCTTGGATAATCGTGTAAAATGTATTCCCATTTATCTCGTGCCCTTGGAAAGTCAATACAGTCAAAGATGGTGACGCGGCCAATAAGTAGAGTTGATCTCCAACATCGGTGTCATTCATTAGATGTAATCGCAACCAACTGCCGAAAGTCTCCATGTGTTTTTGTTTAATCCAGGAGTCAGGCTTCCCTGGGTTTTTGGAGCGTACACTATTCTTGTGTACCTTGATATACGGAGCCACGAAGGTGGAACTTTGTAGAACTGTGTAGTGTGCTTGAGTGAAAGAATGCCCGTCCCTACATATCATTGCTTTCTTTCCTAGCGTGCCTTTTCCACTAAGTCTCCCTCATGCCGCGATTCAGGAAGACCAATCGACTTAATGTCGGGAATAAAGTCAACACAAAACTCAATGACCTCCTCTGTTCCATAGCCTTTGGAGATGCTTCCTTCTGGCCTAGCACGGTTATGAACATATTTCTTCAAGACTCCCATGAACCTCTCGAAGGGGAACATATTGTGTAGAAATACAGGACCAAGAATTGCAATCTCGTCGACTAGGTGAACCAGGAGATGCGTCATAATATTGAAAAATGATTGGGGGAACACCAACTCAAAACTAACAAGACATTGGGCCACATCCTTCTGTAACCTTGTCAGACTTTCTGGATCGATTACCTTCTGAGATATTGCATTGAGAAATGCACATAGCTTCACAATGGGTACTCGAACATTTTCTGATAGAAGCCCCCTCAATGCAATCGGAAGCAACTGCGTCATAATCACGTGGCAATCATGAGACTTCAGGTTTTGGAATTTTTTATCTGCCATATTTATTATTCCCTTTATATTTGACGAGAAGCCAGCCGGGACCTTGATACTGCTCAGGCACTCAAAAAATATTTCCTTCTCTGCTTTCATAAGAGCGTAGCTGCTTAAGTAATGACGCCCTTTATCCGTATGCTTGTTGTTTGGGTCTTTCATACGCTGCTGGTCCTCCCTTGCTTCCGGTGTATCTTTTGTCTTCCCATACACGCCGAGGAAGCCTAGCAGGTTTACGCAAATATTCTTTGTCACATGCATCACGTCGATTGAAGACCGAACCTCTTGGACTTTCCAATAGGGTAGCTCCCAAAATATAGATTTCTTCTTCCACATGGGCGCGTGTCCGGTAGCGACGTCTTTCGGAACAGAATGATCGCCAGGACCCTTTCCAAAGATTACTTCTGTGTCCTTGACCATACCAAATATAACATCACCATCAGGGAGCTTAGGCTTCTTCCGGTGATCTGCCTCACCATTGAAATGCTTGCCTTTCTTTCTTACGGGGTGACTGCCTGGAAGAAATTGACGACACCCCAGGTACACGACCTTCTTACATTTTTCCAAATATGTACCTTTAGTCTTATCTAAACAGTGCGTGCATGCGTTGTATCCCTTGTTTGACTGTCCTGAAATGTTACTAAGAGCAGGCCAATCATTGATGGTTACGAACAGCAACGCTCATAGGTCAAATTCCATCTGTTTGTGCTCATCCCACACACGTACACCTGGTATGGCCCACAACTGCAAAAGTTCATCAACTAATGGCCTTAGGTACACATCAATGTCGTTGCCGGGTTGCTTCGGGCCTTGGATGAGAACTGGCATCATAATGAACTTCCGCTTCATGCACAACCAAGGAGGAAGGTTGTAGATACATAGAGTCACGGACCAGGTGCTGTGACTGCAGGTCTGCTCCCCAAAAGGATTCATACCGTCTGTACTTAGACCAAACCATAAGTTCCTTGCGTCACCTACAAAGTCCGGGAACTCTCTCTCGATTTTTCTCCATTGAGACCCATCGGCGGGGTGTCTCAACTTCCCGTCTTTCTTACTCTCTTCTTTGTGCCATCGCAACAACCTGGCATGCTCTTTGTTTCTGAACAGACGTTTCAACCGTGGTATTATAGGAGCATACCACATAACCTTAGCAGGAATCTTCTTCCTGACGGGCTCATCATCGCCCTCAACATCACCAGGATCATCTTGTCTGATCTTGTATCGCAGTGCATTACATACCGGACATGCATCCAAATTCTCATACTCCTCACCGCGGTAAAGGATGCAGTCATTGATGCATGCATGTATCTTCTGCACATCTAATCCTTCTTTGCTTCGTACGTAGTCTCGGGCAGTTCGTTATCCTTTGGAAGTTTCGGCTTCATTATTTTCAGTAACTTTTCAAATCCCTTGTCAGATAAACCAGTCTCTGCCTTCCATTTCAGCAATTCCAGTGTGGTACCGAGCTTTGTGCTGCCATCTTCGCAATTTGGGTACAACAACTTTTTGTGATCCTCTAGCATGGCCTCCAACTTCAGCTTCTCCTTTTCTGTATCGCATTCTCGTTGTACATAGGAAATGACCCGACCAAGACCATCAGCATGCTCATCTGGCGTCCCTTGTTCTTCACCTCCTTCTTCTTCATTGTCTTCCATCGCAGTATCACCGTATTCTTCAGAGAACATACGATAGTTCTCATCATCATTTTCTTCTTCATCATCTTCCATCATAACCCCTCTTTCTCCGTGCTTGGTCCAACAATTATAGCTGGGCATGAAACCTCTCCGAAGCAGGTGGCCTTGAAGGGTTTTCGAGGAAGAGTGCTCCTTAACGTTCCGACAGTCCACACATGGACAAGGCATAAAACCATCCTCTTTGTTTGTCTCAGCCACATGGATAAATTTATGCAAGCCTGCAAGAAAATCGGAACTGTGTCGATCGCCGTACATCCATCGCCGCCGGGCATCCATCTGCATATCATATAATTAAGTTTATCAAATTCAATTAAAATACATGTTCAATACTGAAATGACCACCGTATATCGACACATGCAAAATTTGTATCAATTACAGATGAAATTAAAAGACAAAGCTAGGTTGCTAATTAACCTTGATCGATCGGAGGAAAGAGAGAGGACAAAGCCTAAGGGTGGCTCGGGCACCTCATATCATTTTGTGTGAACTGAAATGTGGCTCGGGCATTTCATCTAACACCTCTAGTGCATAGCAAAGGAAAAAAAACTAGCACCCACCTCTCACACCTCCTAGCAGAAAAAAATAGAGTAGATCGGCTGGCTGCTGGCTTTATAGGCAGGGGGCATTAGTCCCGGTTCGGGCTACCAACCGGGACTAATGCTCTGCCGGAGCTTTAGTCCCGGTTGGTAGCCCGAACCGGGACTAATGCTCCCACTATTAGTCCCGGTTCGGGCTACCAACCGGGACTAAAGCTCCGGCAGAGCATTAGTCCCGGTTGGTAGCCCGAACCGGGACTTATGCCCCCAGCCCAACCGGGACTATTGGTTCACGGCGCGGAGACAGGTCGAACCGGGACCAATGCAACCGGGACTAATGGCTCTCCAGCCCCCTTCCCAAAGCCTCATTTTCTACTAGTGATGTACTAGCAGGTAAGATCTTCTAGTTCTAGGTACGGAAGATTGCTTATTGATTAGATCCTTTTTACTAGGTCATCAGGTTGGCCATAATAGTATGAACTCATATAGATGTAGTTGTTGAAAAAGTAACTATATTATATTAACCTTTTTACGTCAGCTTATTTGTAGCCTCCACGGGTATGTCACCCCCTATAGTGACAAATGCATTTTCTAAAGCAACCGAGACCTGATCAATTTAAGTTCAGCTTATAAGACTTTGAGACTCAGTTAACTTATCTAATAACGGACTTATTCAAATTGATACAATTTTAGCAAATGAGAAGGTAGGTTACAGTTATTAAGTGTGTATCATTTAAAAGATGTGTACTTAATATTTCGCAATATATTATTTGTACTCCTTCAAAAAAAAATTGTACTTACGGCAATATAACACATGCTTCTATTAGAAACAAATATGTCAAATATTATGCCAAAAGTTAGAAAAATCCATGTAATTGTTATAGACGCCCAAAAATTGGGTGTATGATAACTATCACCGTTGAGAACATTATTTTTCCAATAAAAGGAAGTTGTGGGTTGAATCGCTAAATTGTCTAAACCAATACTTTGAAGTTCTTGAGTTCAATGGAGTAAGAAATATAACGATGCACAATACTGATGCACACAAACCCCCACTCCCCCACTAACTTTTACATGGTTAAATTTCTGTAGTGGCTGGAAAAATGAAGATTACTATTTTGGGAGATATACTTAGGTAATTTGTGGAGAGAATCTTTGGGAAAATCTGTCATTCTCACTTCACATTTGACAAATGAATTATATGTTATGAACTTAACCCTGCTTTTAAACCGAAGCAAGTTCCTAACTAGGATTATGGCCACGACAATAGGTGCTTAGAAAATTTTGTTCGACAATGAAACTTCGGGAAGCAAAACAATTACAAAATTCTAGTACAATGATAAGAAAAAAATGAGTTTAGGGAATTATCAATGCGTAATAATTTGGAATTAATTTACTATAAAAATTGTATATATGTATTTGTTTTGTAATATTTGGCCAGATAGGTCTAGATTTACCTAAGTTGTGTCCCAGTGCCGATTATGCGGACACCTAACGAAAGCGAGACACGAATATTAACAAATATGTGGCATGGACACGGGTAGTTCAGCCACAAATACGGAGCAAGTAAAAATAATTTATTTGGATAAACTTCATTAGACTCTCTAGGTTTGGTAGTTCGAAGAATTCTATAAGTCACAAGCTATAAAAAAAAATGTAAATGTAACCCGTTCAAATTAAAATAGACTTGTGACATGTTGCCCTCGCATTTGCCAAGGCCATCGTGCTAGTTTATATTAAATAAAAAAGAGTGATAATAAATTAAATCATTACGGACTAATAACCACTCAAAAGAAAATTTGTGGCATGTGAATAACAAGACTCACACGCACACAAGAATGCACGGCGCGGGACAACACAGTTTGAACCGTACAAATAAGAATGATTCCTCCAAATAAAACAGGAGATATATATCTCTCTGAGAGGAAAAATAACTATGAAGAAATGGCAAAGCAAGACTTATCTAGTGTAGCAGGAATTAATTACCTCGAATCAATTTGAGAGACCGGAGCTGATCAACAAACTGTGGAAGTACTCCATGCATGTGGAAATGCCAGAGGACGGGGCCTTTGTTTATATAGACGATCTATACACGATAGGATTTAGGTACAAACCCAAGTAGTCAGATAGATACATAATACTTGGACAAGTAGCCAGAAGGATACAAACCCAAGTAGTCAGATAGATACATGATACTTGGACAAGTAGCCACAAGGATACAAACCCAAGTAGTCGGATAGATACATTATACTTGGACAAGTAGCCAGAAGGATACAAACGCAAGTAGTCAGATAGATACATGATACTTGGACAAGTAGCCAGAAGGATAAACCCAAGTAGTCAGATAGATAGGGGAGCGGCATTTCTGCTCCCGGGCTCACCAGCTCCTGCTTACTTCGGTGAAAATAAAAAAATAGTAAAACTTTATGAAAAAATCTGAAAAAAGTTGGAGACACACGCATACAAGTTGTTCACACCCGTGAATTTTTGCGGAATGAAAAGACATCGCCTGTGCTCTGCACAAAAAAGACAAAGTGAGTGTGTCAAAATAGATCTAAAAACACATTTTTGAAAAATCTGATTTTGTCTTTTTTATACAGATCGCAGGGGATGTATTTTCATTCCGAAAAACTTCACGAGTGTGAACAACTTGTATGCGTGTGTCTCCAATTTTTTTCAGATTTTTTTATGAAGTTTTACTATTTTTTTATTTTCGTGCAAAAAAAGCAGGAGCTGGTGAGCTCGGGAGCATGATTGAATTTCCGGATAGATACATGATACTTGAACAAGTAGCCAGAAGGATACAAACCCAAGTAGTCAGATAGATACATGATACTTGGACAAGTAGCCAGAAGGGATACAAACCCAAGTTGCTCCCTGCCAGCCAATATACACCCGTGTTTATCCACAAAGAAAATCTGGGACCAATATTAAAAGGGTAGGCAATAAATATGCATATATATATTTCAACACCACCTTTCACATCTAGGCTATTTTACTACATAGGCACATAGCGTGTGTTTGGTATAGCTCGTAGAATATATTTTTTAATGCGGCGTGAGCAGGATTTTGAACTTGACACCTCTTGACTCTAATACCATACTTAATTGATGCGCTAACCAGCTAAACAAACAATCCAAACTGATGGAAAAAATTAGCAAGTATATTTATATTTTAAAAGGTGATTGATACTAGCTAGGTGCCTACGCTCAAGTGGTGTTCGATACAATTGGTCCAACAAGCGTGCATGTTACTGCATTTTTGCTATAGCTACCGCTAGTTTAGTTGTGCGGGCATGGATTATTCTTAGATAGAGATACATAACAAGTCTTGTTTGTTGGAAGGCCAAAGCTAGCTACATAGCATGCATTGGCATCTTGGAATGCGTACGCATATTTCTCTACCACTTGGAGTTTCCGTATCTTAACTTAGCTAACAACTCTTCCATGCCATAATAATACTTTTTTGAGCTCTTTTACGGTGATTGGAACGGTACTGGTGGTACCGTCTGGTACCGTCGAGTTTTTTTTTTTTTTGGCTTCTGCTTCGTTGTACTCCTCCCCCAAAATTAAACACAACAACGGCCGAGATAGTTCCGTACCCCTTCGTAAATAAGGACATGATGATCATTAATAAATTATTAGTTAATCATCAGCAATAATTAAATCGTATCTAGCCCAACAGAAGAACCGTATGGCCTAACTGATTAGATATGGATCAATACGTGTATGTATTTGTATACTTCGAAATCATGGTCTGCGCTAAAGTACTGGAGAAGGTGGCAATGGAGGTATACGGAGCAAGGCGGAGTTGGACATCCTGGATACCGAGATTGGAATGACCGAAGAAAGATGGACAAATCTGGCGTGCTAGATAGTTCCGGACATGCTGTCTTTGGAGGGGAAACTTGTGTTGCGTTTTTTAGAATAAACTAGCAAAACATGCCCGTGCGTTGCTACGGGTCAAGTATACAAAAGCCTTCAAATGATAAATATGTCAATATGAAAATAAAATTCTTCATCTTATCCAAATCAAGTATAAAGAAAATCTCAATTTCTCCAAATAAAGTATTAAGAATTTCCTCTATGCACATGCGTTGTAATGGAAGTGACAAAAAAAATCAAATTTTGGTCGAAAAAAGTTGGCGTGACCCAATTTTTACCCCAAAATTGATCAACTCACGTAGAATAATTTATTTTCTACTCAAATGTACATCAAGTCGATACTGTAACAAAAATAGCTCCAGGGATAGGAAATATATGTTGATACATTCATATAACATTTTAGTATATATTATTTGTAGATGTACTAACTTATTCTTCGGTTGCGATATATGCAGGGTTCACCATCGCAGTTGATTCTTTGCAAGGTGTGTTACGTCTAAACTCCCGATTAGCTATAATTTGTTCTAATCTAGCTTTCTTTTGTTCTGGCTGCATATTTGCATATTTCTGCCTTTTATGTGCGCATAGTTTTTTCCTTTC
Organism: Puccinellia tenuiflora; assembly: GCA_012064385.1. Lineage (NCBI taxonomy): Eukaryota > Viridiplantae > Streptophyta > Magnoliopsida > Poales > Poaceae > Puccinellia > Puccinellia tenuiflora. The sequence continues at coordinate 322,319 of QRDG01002164.1, read as the reverse complement.
TTCTGGCTCTAAATCTGCATGTTTCCTTGTCTTTTTAATTGTTTTGTTTTGCTTATAAGCTTCACGACGTTTTTTGAGTTTTTCCTACCTTTCTTCATCGGTCATTTGTGCATACCGTTCTCTATCCCTTTTTCTTCTTTGTTCCTTAATAGCCATGACTTGAAATTGCGACCCAAACTGTTTGCCTGCATCAGAGTTTGGATACTATAAGTATCAAAGCTAGATAATGATAAGTTTGTATTCTATTTTAACTGAAGAAAAACGCCTACATACACAATGAGTGACAAAAATAATCATTTAACCAGCAAGGTGGAACCAAATCTAGATTGGTCGGTTCCACTTAGTCAAAATCTCTAGCTAGCTATCTTGTCGAAATCTTCAGTGGAACACTAAATCTCCAAACCTCGGAACACATGCAGCCATGTCGTTTAAATAATTTTCAGGTCCTAGAGACTTTTACTACTAATAATAAGTTAGCCAGTGCATTGCTACATAATCACAATAAAATTAATTCAAATATTAGAGAGAAATGACAACGTGTGCTAGTAATAATGAGTTATGACGGTCATCATCTTCTCCCTCGATGAAGCTGAGCATCACTACATGCACATGAAAAGAAGTGCATCTTCCTCTCTCCCTTTGTCACACATGCATCCACCGTCGCCTTGTCAGCGGCTGTTGGCTATCGCGACCCAGCCGCCAACATTGAACCCGGGTTATTTTTCTTTTCCGTTTGAAGTAAGACGGAGAAATCCGATGGTGACCAAAAAAAAGGTAGAACATGTGAAGGCCATCTGACCCACAGTTGCATCACCGTCCATGGCGCACGGCGGCCAGCGTTGTGCCTCATACCTGCTTCTTCTGCTTGTAGACGTTCTAGATCCTCCAACACATGTTCTCTAGCCGGTTGCTCCGCTCCTGGTTGTTCCACATCGCAGCCACCTACAGTTAATTAGCCCATCATCAACGATGATCAAGAACCAATGGCATGTACAATCCAACAATCGCTGCAGCTTTAATAAACGCGGCTACATATCCTGATCGATTTGCAACGCTCATACGCACATCAATCTTACCTTTTTTTTTTCTGCTTGCCTGGAATATGCTGGCTCTTCCTCGGCTGGGCCAGCTCTAGAGTGCTTGGGCCTGAGCGCTAGGGCCGATAGTTGGTCGTAGTTACAATGAAAAAAAAACTTGGAAATCTGTACATCGTGATGTGCCGTCCCTATTGCTCACGTTCGTGGTGGCTTCTAGCCGGCGAGCGGTGTGCCACGTTGTCGACGTTGACGGTGCTGACCTGCACAAGCGGCAGCGACCGCACGTTCGTTGATGGATATATGTATACTAGATTCGGACGGCGCGGCTCGCCACGCAACGCCTGTTTATTCTTTGATTTTTTTGCCCGTGGTTGTCACATTTGATACAGATTATTTAGTAGGTCATTTATATCCATATGTAAAAAACAACTCATTATGGTAACAGATTTGAAATCATATTTTTAGTATCGTATGAGATCAACAATCACCACATTGTACAATTAAAATCGTACGAAATACGAAGATCATAACAACGCTGAAGCATACAAAAGTAATATAGAAATTCACATCAATGTCATAACATAAGATGACATTATGTGAGTACCATTTAGGTGTACATAATATATATGCACACATTAAAGTAGTACTAAATACGTAAGTTCTGTCCGGTTTGTAAACAGGAGTTCAAACTCGTAATGAGTTTGAAAGTTAGTGTAGGTGGTCTCAACAAAATTAACAATGAGACAGAGGCTGATCTAAAATATTAAAAACTACGGATTGCAGAGCAGACACGGACACAGACTCTGTACATGCAAAATAGGTCTGTGCTGCAGAAACAAAGTAAATAAAATTAATCGAGTATGTAGGTTTGTTTTTAGAAATAACAATAAGTTTGGTCTGGCCAAACCTTCAGCAGTAGCATGTCCGGATGGACGGGTTGAATCTAAACTTGATGGTCAGGTCCTTGAAACAAACCCTTGCGTGCAGTTGAACCACACGAAGGAGCATCATACACACATTAATATAATAAGAAATCCACCACACGAATTGGTTCTTCTCTTTATTTCTTCTTCTAAACAGCGTTGTACACATATTAATATCATAAGAAATCCACCACAAGAATTGGTTCTTCTCTTTATTTCTTCTGCTAAGTAGTGCAAGATATGCAAATGAAGAAAGAAATCAAGGTGTTTAACAAAGGGACATACCAAATCAACCTCTAATGTGTGCCAAGATCAAACATGCCCGTGCTTCTTCCACAAAAAGTTCTACATAGACAAAGATTAGAAGGCCTGGGATTAATTTGGCAAACCATTTGATAACCCAGGATGTTGTTAGTCTCCACCACATTGTGATCTGAAAGGGAAAAAAATTGTCATGAGTCTCCATCACATTGTGATCTGTAAGGGATTTTTTGGTCACGAGTCTCCACCACATTATGATTTCAAATATCTAAAAAAAATGCACCAATGTAGATAATATAAAAGGGTAGATAGATACCTTGCGTGCACATATTTTCCAAATATTACCTCGGCTAAAAATGTTTACACAATGGTTGAAGTGGCAAAATCTATAGCAAACAGAAACTTAACATCAGAGAAAGGTAATGGAATAGGAACGAATATAATTTACTTCAATAGGTTAGAGCAGTCAATACACACAAAATATAGATATAATTTCTCACACATCTTATGGCCGCAGTCATTGGCCAAGCCATCGATCAGTTCCAAACACAAATATCTTTGCTCAAGCTTTCTTGTGCTTCATGCCTAGCTGAACTAAACTCATGATAAAGAGCTGAAGCAAAGCACAGCGCCAGGCTACGGAGAAAGAGTGCCACCAAAGCAACAATCCATCTATTGTTTCCATCCACCGTCTCCATTCTTCAGATGAGCTAGTGCAGCATGTACATCATAGATGCATTTGCGGGTGGGCAAAAAATTTAAAATGTTTTTGGACGAAGTACAGAAATAGACAAAATAAGGCTACAAATCTAAACAGCAAACAAAACCAAGACAAAAATTAGTACAACCAAGAGCTATATATCTCATATTTGTCACTCGCTCTAACACTTTAGGCTTACAGACCATCACACTTACGGAAAAGAAACAAATCGAGGACCAAGAGGGGGTGTAGCCATACCTGTTGTCAATCCACTGCAGCAAGACAAATTGGCTCATGAGAAGCGACACATCCTGCTGCAAAGCAAGCAAAAAAAACTAAATTGTGATGAGTTGGCCTTGATAACTTGGCGATCTACTGCAGGAAGAAGGGGGTCCATAGAGAGGGTGGAACCTGGCCGTTGGTGGATGGAGTTGTGGCCCGGATGAACAGCAGGTCGAAGAGCAGCAGCGACGGCGTGTCGAGCGAGAACCGTCACGCTACGGCAGCGCCCCTGCGGTGGTCCGCGGTTCTGTCCGATTCACCACGTGATCCTTTGTGCCGGCCGTACCGGCGCGAGCTCGGGAAGAGGGAGGAACAGGCGGCGCCTGCCTGTGGCGCGGGGATGCCGGCGCAATGGAAGGGAAGATGGGAAAGGGGATCTGGGAGGAGTGAACGCGTGAGGGGATTGGGTGCGGCGACGGTGGTGCGAGCAGTCGGCTGCGCTGATCTCGCCGGACACCGGCTGCTCCTCCCAGCGACGGGACGACGGGTGGCGGCAGAGTGCGCTGCTCCTGCCGGCTACCAGCCATTGCTCTCGAGGTTGTAGAGGAGAAGGGCCCCGCCCATCCGCTTCCCCTCCTCGCGCTGTGGTGGTGGCGGCGGCTGCGGGGCGCGGCAGAGGCGCTTTGGGTCTCCGGGGGGAGTGGGTGGTGGCGGCGGAGACGGTGGAGAGGAGGGCGACAACGCGAGAGGGCGCGAGTGCGGGACGAGCGGAGGAGGCGGCTAGGGTTTTCACCGCGTGGGATGGAGGTTATATACCACAGACGTGAAATGACGATTATGCCCCTGAAGTTCGACGGAATTACGACCCCTGCCACCGCGCGAAAAAACGGACGGTCACGATCGAATCTGGTTTCTATAGGACGGCCCAGGTGCTCTGAACTCTGAGGACGGCCGTAGCTCCCTCATGAAAGTATGCTTTAGATATGCAGGCGGACCGCAGACGCGTTCATGGTCGACCGCGCCACGTCCGCTAGAATTTAGCCGACTTCTGTCGCGGTCAGGCGAACAGGGCAACGGCGACGGGTGGCTAGAACCAGCGGTGATTGCGAGGTGGAGGCGGACGGAATCATCTGTGGCCGCCGGCAATCGCGAGCCGCGTGGAGCGGAGATGTCCGCCGACACTGCGTTGCTGATTAATACCGTATGCCAATACGTGGATTCAAGGTTTGGATATGGGAAAAAGACCAAATTAACCTTTTTTAGCCGTTGATTATGACATTATTTATTTTAACCGTTGATTAAAGCATGATGAAGTCCATCGTTCCTGTTTTGTTTTTGGACGGGGCTAGACAGTGCGCGCACACGGTTTAGTGCACCGCGGTGCCCCCCATGTCCGAACGAGACAGCTACCAGAAATGGAAAATCAAGGGTCAAGGACCCTTCCGTTTTTGGCTTTCGGTGTTGTGGGCGTGTGCGTTAAGAGAAAAAAGCAAGTGCTGACGCGCCCAGGTTAGACTACAGCTGGAAAGGAAAACTCCATTGCTTCTACCCTATGAGGAGATTTTCTTATATCTTCGGCTAAATCCAGTAGATGGCAGTACACAAAAATCAGGGAAGAAAAATTCCCTGATCCATCAGGAGCTGCTTCAGGGTACTACATAATCTCATAACTCAAAGACAGGCATCCAAAATGGAAGATTAAAATTACATCCCTACTTCTATCAGCCCAGATCTCACCTGTAGAATGTAACTCCCATATGCAATCTCCTATATTCTGATGGAAGTCCACATCAACTAAGTAAAAAAAAAAACAGTTGCATGTAACTCTCCCTCCCCCTTATGTAAGTCTCCAAATCCATCGAGTAGCTACCAATGCCTGAAACCTAATTTGGCACCGCTGAATGCAACATTGTGGAAGTCCTAACATGTCTCCAAAATCCACTCTGCTGATTAGATCCCGCTGATCTTTGATCATTGCCTTGCAAAACCATGTCAATCTTTATGGGAGAGGCGTGGTTGAATAGGGTTCTCTGTATATAGAGCAAAAGCAAAACAACAACAAAAAAATTAATTTGAATGGAACAAAAAAATACCGAGATGAACAGAAAATTTGTGGGGGTGGGGTGGGGGTACCTTATTTTTTTATTTTCCGCCCTGTCGATTGGTGTTTCAGGTTTATGCTGGTTGTGGATGCAAGTGGTTGCACATACGTGAAATTGCTCTTGCTGGGTTTCAGCTCCATCAACCTTTGTACTATAGCATCTGCCTCATCCTCTTGAGTTTGGATCGTCCATCCTTTGGGAAGTTCTTCAGAGTCCTCGAATGTTTCTACATCACAATGATGAAAACAAACTCAAGACAAGATGTGCAATGAAATAGGAACAAAGAACTTGCACAATTGCAATTCAAAAGTACGAGAAAAATACATCCTAGTTCTGAGTACCATTTGTGTACAATTGCTGGATCTTATTAACTTTTCAAGTAGACAAAAATAGATTTGCCACCGACATAGGAAATAATGCAAAACTAGTCCCTTGGCAAAAGAAAAGAAACTAACATGTTAAATTTTTTAAAAATCACCATGTTATTTTACTCAACCGCTAAAGGGATTTAACGATTTAAGTGGAGGGTAAAACTACATTCATGGGGTGTCAAAAACTATATCCTACATCCTGAGCCCCTTAGTTAAATGAATTACATCCTGGAAGAAAAAATTACATGCAAGTATTGAGAAAGAGAACAAGATAATGTTCTAACCATGAAGTGCTATAAAAACTATATCTTTGGCCCTAGTAAAATGTATAAAACTACATAGTGGGGAAGCGCAAGAAAATTACATGCAACTGTAAGTAACACACCATGAAAAAATGTTTAACAACGAAAAGCAATGAGAATTACATCCTTATATCCTAGTAACTGTATAAAATTATATCCTGGGAAGCTAGAAATTACATGGCAGTGCTGTCAAAAAGACCATGGAATGTTCAACCATAGAATAACAAATGACCCTAGCTCCCAAGTAAAAATGTATGAAAATACATCGTGAATAGGGAGAAATTATGAAAAATACATCCTCGAAGCAAGAAATTACATACTACTATTGGGTAGAAGTGTGAAAAATGTTCAACCAAAAAGTTACTACATAAACTACATCCCTACCCCCCTAGGGGCATGCACAAAAACTACATCAAAGAAGCAATAAATTACATGCTGATAGTGAGCAAAATTGTTCAACTGATAGAGCAACTACATAAACTACATCCCTCACCCTTGGTGAAAGCTATAGAACTACAACCTAGGATCAAAAAATTACATGCTCATAGTGAGTTCTAACTAATATAAGAAACTACATCCCTGACCATTGGTGAAATCTATAGAACTACATCCCAGTATCATAAAATTACATGCTGATTGTGAGTAAAAAATTCAACCAATAGAGCAACTAAGAAACTAAATCCATGGCCCTTGGTGAAAGCTATAAAACTACATCCTAGGATCAAAAAATGACATGCCTATGGCTATATGGCTGTACCTATATATCTAACAAGTATTTGACATTGAACTACTCGTTTTGTGTCATATTTTCATGTAGCAGATATGGCTGTACCTGTACCTATATGATCTGTCCAAGATACCCGGTGCCTGCGCCAGCCCGTCGTGCGCCTCCACCTCGTCGGCCCCGCCGGCCTCCGCTGCACTCGTCTAGTCCGAGGTGGAGCTCTGTCAGTTGCCCAGTTGCACGCCGGCAACGCCACGGTTTATCTCGACCAGCGCGGCCGCGTGCTGTGGATGGCTGACCCGACGCTGCGCGGGGAGGGCTGACGACAACGAGGAGGCGCTGCTTGGCTGCTTTCGGCTCGCCTTCGCCTGTTGCGCCCTGGCGCCCGGCAAGCGGCCCTCCAGGACGCCGCCGCGCTCCTGGACAACTACCTGCTGCGATACGGCTCGGGAGCGGGGGCGCCGTGCGATCCCACCCATACGCAGCACCACCACCATGGCCACCGCCCTTCGACAACTCAGGAGCGAGCGGGCCGCACGGTTCCCCCTCGCCCCGCACTGCCACCAACTCCATGGCCGCCGCCATTCGAGCCCTCAGGAGCGCCGGTGCCATTCGATCCTCCCAGGCCCCAGCTGCACCAACGCCATTGCCCCCGCCACTCTCCTAGGGAGCACGGCGCCGTTCGATCCGCAAAACCACTGCCTCCCGTTCCTCCTCCGTCCTCCTCCACTGACCTCACAAACCTCTCGATGGGGGCACGGTCAATTTCCTTTTGTCCGCTCGAGCTCGAATTCATGGGGCGGAGATCGGGATTGGGGACGGGGTGGCCATGTGGAGAAACCAGGAGTGGATAAGGAGAGGACAGGAGAAATCGTTGGATTTAATCGGACGGAGTAAAAGAGTGAGCACTCTGTAGGACCCGAATCGTGCCCAGGCACATAATAGATTTCACGTTTGTTTTTACTTCAAGTCCACATTCCTCAATCATCGATCGCTGGTCATCTATTTCGTCAACACCCCCGCGCGTTACGGAAAAAAAAAACATAAATGCAGAGAAGACAGTCGTGGCCCATGGCGTCGGAGAGGATGACGCCCGGCGACAGCAGTCGACGGTGTCGGAGAAGATGACCGTCGCCCGCGGCGACACTCTCCCTGCAGCAGTAGCCGGCGTTGAATAAGACAACCGTCGCCTGCGGGGGTGTCCCCTGCAGCAGTCGTCGTTCTGCACACCCCATCTGTCCCAATCCCCGTGGCTTCCCGAGCTTCGTGCCGGCCTCGCTCCTCGTCGTTTGCCGGAGAAGACCACCGTTGCAGCTCCGCTGTTGGCGCTTACAGGATCGGTGGCGGCCGTTTGCAGGCTGTTTGTAGCATTGGTGGCGGTTCTTGGCAGCTCCGGCGACGCAGCAGAGCGTGGGCCAGCGGCGTAGGAGCAACTGCGTGCAAGGTTTCCAAAAAACGGCGCCATGGCGTCGAGAAAAAAAAAAGCAGCAGGGCGAGGGCGACCGGCGGCGACGCAGCAGTCAATGGGCGGCCGGCGGCTTAGGAGCAGCTGCGTGCAAGCTTTCTAGAGACGGCGCCATTGCATGAAGAAAACAAAATGCAGCAGGGTGAGGGCAGCCGGCAGCGACGCAGCAGAGCGAGGGCAGCCGGCGGCGTAGCAGCAGCTGCGTGCAAGATTTCCAAATGACGGCGCCATGGCGTGGAGCAAACAAAGGAAAATGAACGGTGGAGAACAATTTGACCAGAGGACAAGGACAACAGCCGACAACGATGCTGGGTCAGAGCTATTGATCCAACGGCTGCGCCAGAGAAGGACGCATTCACTGGAATCCTCCGCCTCCGGCTGTTCCAAAGTATTTCCGTAAAAAATAATATAGGTACCGGTCTCATGTAATTTTAGTACTGGTTCCACATAATTTTGATATTATCCCCACATTTTTTATAACATACCATCAGTGTGGCACCGCCTATTTTAACATCATTAGCTCGGGCTATATGAACAAACCCTAGAATTGCCAACCACTCTAAAACTTGTATACTTTTTAATCCGTTCGAGTTTTGAACGCTGGGGCTCTTTTATATCTGCTCATTATATATTAACTATCTGAAATTAAAGGGATTTCTAAGATGCTTGGCATGCATGCAGTTTTTTTACTACATAGACACAGCAAGAAGAGGTAAACTGTTAGGTGCACACGGAAGATTGAAATCTACACATTGCAAACTAGTTTTGTTGTTTAAACCGTTTGCCCGTTTCGCGATCCATTTTAACCATTGGCTTCGTATCGATTTTTTCGAAATGGTCTGGCTTCGTATCAATGAGCTCTTTAAAACTACGTACGTACATCCCAATCGGGTAAGTTTAAATAAACATTGTTTTCTGACTTTGAAGTTACCAGGGGCGGTAACATAACAGTTGCCAACCTATTTTATAACAAGCTAGCACGTCAAAAAAATTGTATAATATTATGGCAACTTTATAATACAAGTTTTACTGTGGTTGGGGAATTTTGAAACCGTCTTATGAAGTCAATCCAACGGTGGAAAAATAGGAAGTATTAGAAAGTATTAAAAAAAGTACTGAGTATTTGATGGGTTTTTGTACTGAAATTTTATAGGTGGACACGACAATATGTCCTATTTTTAATGCACGTGAGGCATGTACACAGTCAGTGTATTTCTCTGTGTTCGGCTAAGAATAAGCATGACCATGTGCATCACACGGGTATTTTCGTTTGGACTAATGGCCGGGCTTTAATTAGATTAGCCTAGCTAATTAAGCTGCTCACGTGTGCTTTGCTTACATGGGCTATCGTGATGGATCAAAGTCTTTATACGTGCGCGAGTACATTGTATGGGCTTACTGCGCGCTAGCTTCTAGAAGAGACTGCACATACGTATCGTTCAAACAAAGGCCGTTAGGATCAATCGTATCCCAACAGATTTTTCATGCGCCGTCATGACGTGCGGCAACTAAAACTTCATCAACCGGCTTAGGGTTTGCTGCCTATATAAACAGGGCGCTGGAGAGACCCAGGGGGGACGCTGGAGACGCTCAGCCAAAGGACGACGCGAGCAGGAGGAGACGCGCCGGTTGCGGCCGCGTCGAGGAGATCGGGAGGACGCGCCCATGGCGGCGCGCGTCCTGCCGTGTCCGGCGACGACGCGTACCCAGCCAGAAGAGAACACACGCAAGAAGCGAGGCAACCAACCCGAGATCCAATCTCAGGCGAGAGGCGACGATCGCCTTCTCCTCTCGTGTTGTGCGCCATGAGGAGCACGTTCGCATCGCAGGCTCGCCGTGCAGATCGGCGGGACCATGACCTTCATCTCCCTAATGGTGAGGAGTTGGACTAACCTATATGTTTTATCTTTGTCTAGTGGTGCTGTGTCTGCCGAGACGTGGCCGGCGGTGGTCCGGAGCGAGCCCGTGCATACGGCCCTATCTGCCTCATCCTCTCTTAGGTCGGAGCGAGCCGGCCGACATGTGGCCGGCGGCGGGTGGCGAGCGGCCGGATGTCCACCGTTCGAGATGGGCTTGTCGCACGCCGACATGGCTGCTAGCTGGGTCCTGGGTGGCGCGCTCTTCGTCGCCGCCCGTTGTCACGGGCTGCCGCCCACGGTCATCATCATCGACGGGTCACCGGGGCCGCCGCCGTGATCGTCATCATCATCTCCATCGTGGCGGACTTGACCGCGACATCAGGGCTGCCGTCGTGCAGCTCAGGGTCGTCTCCATGTCCACCTATGCGACGATGTCGGGCTGCCGGTGAGCAGCTTGGCGCCGTCTCCACACGGCGACGATGTTGGGCTGCCTCGACGCCATCTCCACTTCTGCGACAGTGTCGCCGGGCTTCTGGCATGCGGCCCGGCACCCACTCTACCTCAGCAATCACGTCGTCGAGGCGGCCAGGTGCAGCCCGGCGCCGTGTCCACCTACACCTACACGACGGTGTCGTCGGGCCTATGGACATACACGGCCTGGCGCGATCTCCACCTCCATGGCGATGTCCTCGAGTTGCCGGTGTGCAGCTCGGCACAAGGGCGTCGGGGCCGCCGGCCATTAGACCACCATCCCCTTCATGATCCATGGCCGATGTCATCGGCTCCATCTTTGCCTTTGGCGGGAAGGCGTTGTCCTGGACGTTGATAGCCGTGCACCTTCGCGTGGTTGATTCCATGAACTAGCTGTTCGAGCACCAACAACTAGCTGAGTAACCAGTTCCTTCTCGTGCGGTTTGCGAGTAACGTGATACGGCCATTGGCATGGCCGTGTACACCCGCAAACACGCGGTCTTCATCGGCCGGCCGCTCTACCACGACCACGATCGGCCTGCCAGGTCGACTATCCCGGCGCTATGCTGCTACGGCCGCGGCTAGGGCGCGCCACTAGCCAGGGACATGCACACCCTGACATACGGGTGAGCTAGCAAGTTCCTGATCTTGCACCTGAGCATGGCTTGCATGGGTGCTCTTCAAACACTCGCACGTGCATGTGCATGCATGGGCTAGCCACGTGAGCCAGTTGAGGCATGTATGCTACTTGCAAGCTCTGTGCATGGTACGCGTGCCGGAGAAGATGAATCAGTGAAGCCCCGCGCCATTAGGTTGCCGAGCAGCAACACCATCCCATGCTCTGCGGACGCACGCTCTCCGTGATGTGTGTTATCCGCCCTCATACTCATCTCCATCGACCACGTCTACTTCATGGGGTGTACCTGCCGTCGCATATTTGGTATGACGTCTAAACCAACCTACATGGAGTCCCGAGGAGGGGCGCCATCCACATCGACTCCAATGCAGGGTCATGGCATCAAACCGTGGCAAGGCGGTGGGCGCCTAGTCTACACCGCCCGAGCTCTTCGAGGTCATCATCGAGTCTACCTCAACATCCACACCAACATCGTCCATGCGTCGACGAGGCGAAGTCATACTCCACCGACATGTCCTTCTCCGATGAAGCAAACTACCGCTTGCTGAGCCGACGAGGCAAAGGCAAGTCACCCTGTCTGACACCGACGAGGCGGACACTACTAGGCCGGGCACCGACGAGGCGAAGGCCGCCCACATCTTCATCATCGGACATTGACAAGCCGGAGGTATACGGCTAGCGTCGCCGGAGCGACGGTCATACCGCTCCACCCTTCCACTTCACAACCATCTACCTGAAGAAGACGAGACTCGAAGACGATGACCATTGCAGCAGCTTAATCGGAGGTGGTCTGCGGGCTTGACCCGCGGACGTAATTAAGCGGGAGCTTTCCGAGGCCCCGTGAACCAGAACTCCACGTCGCAGAAGTCATGTTGGCGGTGCAAGCAGGGCACGGAGCGCATATGTAATGGGATCATGTACTTTTGTTTCTCAATCGAGAGATTAATAAAATACAAAGTTTCCCTATCTTTTATTTGTGTATTTAGGTACACTGGCACGCCCACATTTTATCGTTATTTTTCGTGTCAAACAAATTGGCACGCCCGGTGGGACATGGTTCTCCTCCCATCTTTGCTGCGCAACAATGGTCGTCGTTTTTGTCTTCACGTTCTTCTTCAACATACAAGACGGTAGTATGGGGACATATCCTAAATTAAGGATGTGTCATCAATGCACCAAGACGAGCTTCATCAACCTTGAATCGAAGCTCAATATTCTGGGGACATCCTCGGAACAAGGGCATAGGTGAGGTCGAGCTTATTCGACCTCTACCATGAGTCTCCTTGACCATGTGCCTCAAAACATTGAGGGCATTCATGCCAACCATCTGTGCGAAGCTTGTTGCATGTCAGCCAGGGAATGGCCGACGAAAAAAGCATTGTCAGTACATGCGGTTGTCGTGGGTGGGCGAGGGGTGTCCGTGCACAGCCTCTCGCCCGCCCGGGCTCTTCCTCATCCTAAGCCGTCATGGTTGGCTGTAACGGAGGGGTCCATATGGCCCTGAGCTCGAGCCCATCAACGCGAAGCTCTTGACCAAGGATGGCGACACCATGGCTGGGGGTGACTATGCCGTTGTCTCATCGGCCACGCCGCCGAGTCATCACGAGGCTATTGAAGGCGACTGCCGCCGCAACACCGCCAAATCATCACTCACCATGGGCGGCGACCACCGCGGCCCATGTCGCTAAGTCGCCTTGGTCGCGGCCGGAGGCGTACTCCACGCGGCCGTGCCGTCGGCTGGCCACATCGGTCGTTTACCTCTCGATCATGGCTATCACGACCTCAACGCCTCAGCCGACGGTGTCATACTAGCATGTCGGCTGAACTACATGGCCAAAACCGTCGGAATTTTCTTCATCAACTTGAGCATGCTTGTCTACGAACATGGGGGCCCGTACACATGTGTATGGGACCCAAGGTCCAAAACACGTTCGCATGGGTGCCCCGGAAAAATATCGGCGGGATCCTTGGCGAAACCGGCCGATGACGTGAATACTCGGCAGCAAGATCGTCACTGTTTACCTCCAGACAGCGGGAGGCGGAGAAAAATCTTATACGACCGGGTCGTATGGCCCCCGTCGCTGGACCAACTTGTGCGAGCGACGCGTGGAAAAACGAATCTCGAAGCGATTCCCGTTTCCTTCTTCAGTCTCCTCTCCACGCCGATCCAGTTTTCCTGCTCGTCTCAGAGTCAACGACCATGCTTGCCGGCGGATCGACATGCGCTCGCTGCTCTCCCCCAGTGTCCACGGACATGCTCCTCGGCGGCTCGACCGGAGCTCTCTGCTCTCCCCGGCGCCCACGGCGTCTGCGCGCCGGCCGCGCACTCGTTGTTATTCCGCAAACCCCAGCCACAGTCGCCGTAGCTTATGCCATGCCGGCACCGCCGCCATCCCTTGATGTGGCATTGCAGAGAGATGAGACAAGACAGGAAGATTGGAAATTGGTCCAGCAACCGGTAGCCGTGTACGAAGACAGCTTCCCTACCGGCGGCGGCGACGTGACAAGCTGGATCGCGTCCTCCCGTCAGCTCAAGCAGCGGGGGATGCCCGGGTGCGGGTTGACCCGCGGATGTAATTAAGCGGGAGCTTTCCGAGGCCCCGTGAACCAGTACTCCACGTCGCAGAAGTCATGTTGGCCGTGCAAGCAGGCCACGGAGCGCATATGTAATGGGATCATGTACTTTTGTTTCTCAATCGAGAGATTAATGAAATACAAAGTTTCCCTATCTTTTATTTGTGTATTTAGGTACACTGGCACGCCCACATTTTATCGTTATTTTTCGTGTCAAACACTGAGAAGTACCAAAAATATATACTATTATATTGGGATGGGTGGTGATGACATGGTACCTTTTTTTAATGGGGAACGCGGGGGAGTGAGTCTCCACCTCAATAATTTGCATTCATTTTTCCTATGAGACTTTGCAGCCTCTACAAGATAGGTTCGAATGAAGCAGAATACACGAGGAGTACACGAGAAGAGACGTAATCAGAAAAACACCCGCGCATACCTACACACACATGCACACACTCACAAAATGGACGAAACCCCAAGGAGCCTCCGAGCAAGATTCACCACACTACAAGCAAAACCGCCACAGTGACCGAAGAGAAAAATTACCAACGGTAGGCGCATTGCAGGAGAAGTGCCAACAAAATGGACGAAGAGCGCTTCAAGCCGCCGATACCAAACCCTGGCACCTCCAAAACCATCGACACAGTCGAAGGGCAGCACATACCGAGGCTTTGCCGCAACACCAGATGAGATGTAGCCGTGGTCGAAGGGCGACAAGAAGCCGAGACAAAATCGAAAGGCCACCCTGCCGAGATCACAATCCCAAAGATAAATTGTGCTGGCAACGTAGCCGAAAGGGCACACGCGGCCGAGACCACAACATTACGACGGTGTAGCCCGGTCAAAAGGTGCTAGAGAGCCGAGTCCAAAATTGTTGAACAACTTCACACAGCACGCGCACTCACCGCGTCTAGAGCCACAAGCGCAATCGAAGGGCACAGCATTGCCGAGGCACCACCGTCCACTGGTGCCACCGAAGAGCAAGACGAGCCGAGACCACACCGCGGACACCACGAAAGGCATACTCAGATATCCACGTCGGTGGACAGCATGGTAGCAAGAAGCTCGCAAGCAGGCCCAATCCCTCGTTGCCACGACACTCCCGGATGGGAGTATGCCGCAACCATGACTGCCATCTGCAAGGCCATGGAACCCGCCGGCCCGACGGAACAGCGACCGCCGCGCGTCGATAGCAAGACAAGAAGAGACTCAACATCCTTCCATGGGCGCCCCCCACGTAAGGAGCGAGCCACCTCCACAACCGCCATCTACGGGTAGAGGAGCTGTCAGTTCCTACGGAAGTGCACCGCAGGGAGCTAATGGAAGGGCGAAGAGGAGGCAAAACAACCCAAGCACACCGCTGCCAAAGCCGCGCATCACCCAGGAGCACTGGGCAGAGGCGGGAGCAGCACCGGGAGAGGAAGAGGGAAGGGGCGGCCAGCGCCGCCACCACCAGAGAGTAGAGGCAAGGAGGCAGCAAGAGCTAAGGGGGTGGAGGTGCCGCACTAGATCTGGCCAGACCGAACCTCGGCGCAACAGATATCGAAGGACCTCGCACAGCCGCACACGCCCCTGCGGATCCGAGCCGAGGTGGCTCCACCGCCCCTCCAGGAGCCACAGCCACCGGCAAGCATCGACCGGCACAAAAACACCGGCGGGAAGAACCAAATACTCGCACTCGAGCAGCACACGGGCAGGGAGGGAGTCCCCCACGACCTTCAGGGTGGGGGGCCCCGCCACCACAACGGACACCAACGGTAGCATCGGTAGGGAGGCACCGGAGGAGTGGAACTGGCAGCGAGGGAGTGGGACGCCCCGGTGCCGCCCCTGGAATGGCATGGGAGCAGGTCTCTCTTTTTGCTTTTTTTGTGGTAGAGAATAGAGGCGAGCAGAGAGAATATCTAGTGATACAAGATTTAGGTGCTACAATGCTCAAATCAAATTTAAAAGTTTGAAAAAAATCTACCAAAAAATATGTGTGTTGACACAATATGTTTATACTACGTCCAAAAAGTTCAGCCACAAATTTAAAATGAACATTGAGAAACAAAAAAGACAAATCTGCTATGAATAGTGCCAGACACCAGTGGCACCATTTTGAATTTGTGGCTGAAATTTTTGGAGGTAGTATAAACATATCGTGTCAATACACACATTTTTTTTGTAGATTTTTTTAAAATTTTTAAAATTGGTTTGAGCATTGTAGCACCTAAGTGCTTGTATCACTAGATATTTTCTCGAGGCGAGCAGTACGTCATATTAAATTACCCCTAAAGATGAAAATAATTACCCACCACTATCACCCGTAAATTATGTACCGTTTTTTTCCGTCCGTCAAACATATTCCGTTGACTCCTCCACTATGCTGCGCCTCACGTGTTGGAATAGGCTAGTGTTCCAGGCCGCTCCAAGGAGTCGAGCCAGTGTGCCGACTCGGGGAGTGTCCCGAGTCAATTAGTCGAGTCGGAGTTTATTCTGACTCGACAGTAGTAGTAGTCATGAGTCGGCACTTCTGGCTGCAAGTACAATTCCTACATAATAGGTAGATAGGACGTGCTACACGTCACCGACAATGGTTCCGAGTTTGTCGTGTCATCCACAGTGTACTCATGTCATGACATCATCAACAGTGATAATATGTCATGACATAGTGTAGGACCCGACACGGATGTGACTGCATATATTTAACTTCGGCTTGGAAGCCAAGAAAAGTATGGCATGCTCACATGGCTTCCTAGTGTGTTGCCACTCGAGGCAAGTGCATTTATGCACTTCAGTGTCAACAACATGCCTCCTTCCAGTTTTGTTATCTCTAACTTTAGCACTCCACAATGAAGATTTCTCAACAAACAAATGTGTAAGATTTCTGCTCCTATTGACAACCTGCTGTACCACTGCCGGTAGCTTATCCCCTTGCAGAACATCACTAATCCTTCTTCTCAATTGCCACAAGCGCATGATCATGATCCTGATTTGGTCAACCATGTCATGCACAGGCAAGTCTTTTAACCACTTCACCTTGTTGTTAAAACTCTCTGCCAAGTTATTGTTGATATGATCACACTTGATTGCAGTATTAAATCCTGACCTGTACCATAATAGAGAATGGTGGGTTTGCAGCCATGTACCAAAATCATTCTCACTACATGCTGCCATTATCTTACCTAGACGATATGAATGTATTTGGGTAGTGTAAGATCTAGCTGCCGGCCACATGCGCCCAAATCCTTCCCCTCTGAATTTTTTGATCAAATTCATCCACATATGGCCGAAGCACTCTCTCGGCTCAGCATGGGGAAACACAGTCTTGACTGCATTTTCTAGCCCTTTACATGCATCTGTGTGGATTGCCAAATGTGACACAGGCCCTAAGCATATTTTCAAATGAGTCATAAACCATGTCCACGAAGCCTCAGTCTCTGATTGAAACATGGCTATAGCAATAGGGAACATCCAGTTATGTCCATCTAGAACATTGCATGATGCCAATTGACCATTCCACTTTCCAGCTATAAAAGAGGAGTCTATGCTTAAATATGTACGACAACCTGCTTTGAAGCCATCTATGCAAGATTTTAATGCCATAAAAAACTTAGAGAAGTAGACCTTGCCATCCTCTGTTACTTCAGTATCAATCTCCATAACACTGCCAGGTGACCTTTTCTCCACCTCTGCTTGGAAGTTGTAAAGCATCCTAAATGTATTGGCCCAATCACTATATAATGCTTTTATTGCCCTTTGTTTTGCCTTCCACACTGTGGTATATTTCACCACAATTGGGTAGTCCTTTTCTAAATCTGTTTTAAGCTTCTTTGCTGTAGTGTGTGGTGTCTTGGCTAAAATAGGACTGATCTTTTCTGCAACCCAAGCCTGTGATGTCATTGAGATTACATTTTGTGAACTAGTAATGCAAGTATGTATATGTGGGATTTGATTAACTATGATGGTAGCTCCATCAGGTTGGCGTCTAGCAGAAATGTACCATTTGCAAGGCCTGGTGCCCTCATCAAAACTTTTGGACCTCGCATAAAACTTATTTCTATCAGTCCACTTGGTTTTGGCATCAAATTCCGTCTTGATTGCATAAGTCTTGAAACACATTCTGAACTCGTCCATGCTTGGAAACAACTTTCCTACAACAATTTGAGGGTTTTCTTTATCATACAAAGTTACCAACTTATCATCATGTTCATCATCTACATCAGCTGTTGCTTCTTCCATCAACTCTTTATCCACACCTTCAAAAGAATTTTTGTTACCTTCACTTGTGTCACTTCTATCATCACTCTTCTTCTTCTTCTCTTTCTCCTTATCTCTATCATCTACTGGAATTCCAAAACATTCAGCCATCTCAGTGTCTTCCATTGGTGCAATGACCAAATCAGTAGTGTCAGCCAGTTCGACTGAATTCCAGTCAACACAAACAGCATCAGCATCAGCCCCCTTAGCTAAAACTGTCACGTCGGTACGTATGGGCACTACCTCTCTCCATGAAGCCCAATCATCATCTAACATCTACGAAGCCAACTTTGAGGGCACATATCCTATATATCTTTGAATCTGATTTCAGATCAACGAGCTCTGCTAAAAAAGTAACCTGTTTGCTTGTCCAGCCATCTTGCCAATCAATTTCTTCAACCATATCTTCTCCATTCTCAATTCTCACATACTCTCCCTTCCAATCATCAAACAGTAACAATGGTACTTCTTGCTCTGGACCCCAAAGAACACTCTCTCCAAGTTTCTCCACCACATTCTTCACGGCCTTCTCTTCCAAAATCTGTAGCTCTTGGGGATCAATCTCTGAAAATTCAACCTCTAATCTCACTATTGTATCTCTGTCGATGTCCCGCACGCTACCATCACCTAGGTTCGCCTTAGATGCAAAGAATTCAACAGTGAATTCGAAGTTCCTCCGCATAGCATCTCCTCTGTTTAGAATGGCGGCGGGACGTGTGAGGTAGCGGAATAGGAACCCCCAATTCACATATGAATCTAGGTAAAAAGATGCATTGACGTGGGAGTACCTTTCAGGTATACCACGGTTTGGGTACCTGGTGCGGCTATAGGCTGCGGCCCAGTATGAAAAGCCCGATCTGAAGGCCCACACCGAAGTAGGAAGCCTCAAGATCATAGACTATGTCGGTTTGTAATATGAGTTGTAAACCTATTCGGTAGACCCGAGACCCAGGTCTCCCATATAAGGACTGGGAGGGCACCGATCTAGACACGTTCACAATCACCACCAGAAACCTTAGTGAGATCGCATCTACCGATCTCGCCATTGTAACACCTCCAATCAATACCAGACAAGCAGGACGTAGGGCTTTTACCTTCGGGGGCGTGAACCTGGGTAATCTCTTCTTGTCAGCCGACGAATCCACCAGTCTCACAACCTCTCTCCCCTTCAATCGAAACCCAAGTATGCAATCCGAGGGATTTGGCGTGGTTACCCCACGTCAATTGGCGCCATCTGTGGGAACTACTGATGCTGCATCTATGGATTCGGCGGCTTCATCATCAACTCATCAGCAACTCATCACCTTCGGTTCGCTTGGGCTCCACCCTAGCTCGCCGGAGGCATCTTCGACTCCGCAGCACCCTATCGACTTCGACTCGCTGGGGTTTCACTGTCACTCACCGGAGGCATCGCCTGTCTTCGTGGATCTGCGCGGGGGCATGAACATAAGCTTTGGCGTTCTCCGCTTCTACATCAACGAGCAGGGCACTCTGCGCCTTACGGATCCCGTTATCACGGAACAAACTTTTAAACAAATTGTGACCGATGCGGAGAGATATTGTTGGTAATTAATTATTTTAGACAATTAAATAAGTTCCAAACCGGTGTGCATGCTGCAACCCGGTAGCACACGCGCTTGGTGACAGGAGTATGTACTCATAAGAGTATAGACTCATTTTCCTATATATACTAGTACATATGCCCGTGCTTTGCAACGGAAGAAAATTTGTCACTTGTTCAATTCTAGCTACCTACAATTGTTAGAAGTCTCTCATTTCACAAAAACTTGATGTGAGTACTACCGCGCACCACTCCTTCCATTCAACAATTACAAGCACCACAAATAAAGTTATGATGTACAAATAAGTAATTTATTATGGCCATGCCTACCAAAGTTACTAAAGGAAATCTAAAATAGCTTAGATTCAAGAATGGAGGGGAATTTTTTTCAATCTTCCAAAACTTCTATTACTTTTACTTGTCAAACTTGGAGAACATGTAATTCTTTTACGTCTTTTCAGCAACTTCACCTTGCTCGATCAGCTCACATGAGTAGAGATAAATGGCATGTATATAAAAAATAGAGAAAATGTTGAAGGAATATAAGCTTGTCAGCCAAACAAAATTAGAGATGTAACCAATAAGGTGCTTGAAATTTATGGGCCCAACTGCAATGTGAAATTTGTCAAAAAAGTATAGTTTGGCATCTGAAAGCTACATTTTGTTGTGTTCACGGATGATTTATAGAAGTTCCTTTTATGTGAATAAAACACTAATGAA
>QRDG01002164.1:231303-298193 GCA_012064385.1 Puccinellia tenuiflora | reverse complement strand
CTTGCATGCTCGCTGATGTGCGTAATTATTTTGGCTAAGTAATTATTTGTATCTCCAAGAGAGAGTATTTATGCTAGATGGTAGGTTCATGCCCCCTTTTGTGCTAGGCTTGAGTGACAGAAACATGCAAAGCCGAGGGTGTGATGTTGCCACTAGGGGTAAAACAACGGTATTTAGTCTATGTGATTATAAACATTGCTTACATCATGCACCTTACTTAATGCAATTATCTGTTGCTTGCAACTTAATAGCGACGGGAGATAGGCTGGATAATGATCCCTAGTGGATGACGGTCTTTGTTATTTGTCGTCATGCCTACATGAATATTATCATGAACTCTTTGATTTGGCTAGATTAAGTTTGTGTCATAATCTTGTCAAATGCCTAGCTGTAATTCGTTTACCCGTCATATGAGTATTTTATCTTATGGAGAGACACCACTAGTGAACCCATGTCCCCCGGTCTATTTTTCCATTGATTACAACACCGTTTACTTGCTTCTCATCATCATTTGCTCGCTGGTCCGTTTCCATATTTTATCTACTTCACCATACATTAAACCGCTTTGAAGGGCGGCTGGGGCGATGCGGGTGAAGGGCGGGAGGGGGGGGGGGGGGGGGGGGAGGTGGCATCCGCCACCGGCTAAGGTTTCCCCCCGGGTCACCAGAGGAGGGCGACGCGAAGGGGTGGGGGACTCCAGTTCAGTCCAATTTTCTTGTAGCTATACACAATTTGTAAGAGCTTTATTGAATAACAAATATCTTTTGGCCAAATTTTTGCTTAATCAGGAACTACCAAGCAAAAAAAATCTTCATGCCTTTGAAAGCATGTCGGCGGTCAAACATAACCTACCATACTTCTAAAGAAAATCATATACCAATAATTCAAATAAAGGGATAAGGTGGAATTCGATATATATTAAGGCTACCCAGTACAGTTTGTACATGGTGCTAAATGCTCAGTAAGGCTGTTAGACTGATAGCGTGTACGTGCGTTTTCTGTTGAAGCAACGTTTCTGTTTTCGTAAGTTTAGGAAGTTAGCTAAGCAATGAGATCTATGTATGCTTGGTGGTAATCATAATGAGATGAACTTGTGACTTTCAGAGATTAGGGTAATTTCGTTTGCTTTGATATTTCCTTGCATGATGAGGTTTGCCTATGGTCGTCTTTACCCAATCATTTCTTCAATCATACGTTTAGGAGTTGTATTTCAAATATTGCATCTGGTTGTATTGATTGAATCTAGACAGATGCTCACTAGGGTACGCAGTTTTTTCCTTATATGTATGACATGTGCATAGCATTGAGGAATGTGCTGCCGTGGCAACTCTGCTGGACGAATTGGTGCTGGTGCACAACATTCATGCCACTAGGAGCTGTATTTTGACAAACAAACCAGGACAGTCAGTTGCGATTGATCATAGGTTACATGTTTTCAGTTGTCCAATTTGAGAACATTTCACATTTATGACTCTTTTTTTTAAGAAGGTTGAACCCCCGGACTCTGCAACCCATTTAATTATGATTATTCATTGATATTGCCAACCGTGTTGCTACCGGAATTGATGGTATGCGTTGTTACCTTTCTAAAACTGGACATTTTGGCATGTTTAAATGTTTTGTCATCCCTTTTTCCATGTGCCACGTATATTTATTATGATTATATTCACGGATGTGGCGAAACAAGCTGAGATCATATCTGGTAGTTTGGCTGTTGAAACACCAAGATTAGACTGCGAAATTTGTGTCTTGTTACTTTGCTAACCCTTCATGTGTGATGAGCTACTTCTGCCGCCACACCTTGCATAATCGACTGACAACTCCAGCCAATTATCTACAACTGCATGCTTATGCATAATACACTTCACCTTACTGTTGTACCTGTACCCTGTCATCTTATATTAGATGCATGCATTTGTGAAGATAGAAATATTCTTGCTGATGATTGAACTTACCTATGATGCTTCCAAATAGGACATATCTTTTAAAATGCAAAAATATATATGTCATCTTTTGTTATTATGTCATGAAAATGAAGGGCGTGCTTTTATGGTCTAGTATGCATGACAACTCATAGAGAATATTTCCAGATTCGCAAAATCACTGTCATGAATGAGTTGCCAGCTCAGCATGAGGAGTTCAAAGCAGCACCTCGGCTTTCCACCGCTATAAAAACTCGATACATATAGGGTGAGCCAGATCTGCCTACCTCTCCTCCCCCATCCTCCTTCGATCCAGAAAGGTGTTAGGTGTGGCAATGGCGCGGATCTGCCGCATCAAGGGCAAGGAGGCGCGTCAGGTGTGTTTCTCCAAGCGTCGTGCTAGGCTGTTCAAGGAGGCCAGGAGCTGGCAATCCTATGCGGCGCGGAGGTGGCCGCAGTCATCTTCTCCCCCGATGGAAAGGCCCTCTCCTTTGGCCACCCCACAGTCGAGGCCGTCCTCGAGCGCTTCACTCCAACCGGCGCGGAGGGTGGAGGACGGGGAGGTGCATGCATAGGAGAAGCCAACA
Source organism: Puccinellia tenuiflora (assembly GCA_012064385.1). Lineage (NCBI taxonomy): Eukaryota > Viridiplantae > Streptophyta > Magnoliopsida > Poales > Poaceae > Puccinellia > Puccinellia tenuiflora. The sequence continues at coordinate 295,684 of QRDG01002164.1, read as the reverse complement.
AGCAGCTGGCGGAGCTGGGGGCGTTGCTAGACGCGGAGAAGGCACGGAAGGAACGTGCGGAGGCGGCCATGGAGAAGGAGCTCGCCGTGGCGAACCCCATGGCGGTCTGGCTGGAGGCCGACATCCGTGACTTGGGGGAGGAGGAGCTGATGGCCTACGCGTCCGCGCTCTCAGAAGTGCACAAAGTCACCGCAAGCACAACCAGACGTTCGAAGATACACTCAACCGTTGCAATGGCATCCAGGGCCCGCTCCTCCGACAACAATCAGGTACAAGTGCAACCGCCGCTGCAGCAGCAGTTCCTCGCCAATGACGGTGCTGAGTTTGTGGATCAGTTCGGTGCAGGCGGCGGCAGCGGCGGCTTCCCCGGCCCCTACTGAGAAGAAGTTGAGATCCAGAAAGAGTACGAGTTCATTGTTCCCATTTGTTCTTCGCATGTATGCATGGATGGGTGCTTGCGGTGATGAATGGCTCACATGAACTCGAAAATAAATCGGACGCTAGCTGGTTAGCTTCGATCATGTATCCTAGTTTAGTTTATTTGTCTCGATTGGTCGCTATCCTAAGTCATATGCATCTAGGAGATGATGATCAATGCATATGTAATCGTGTTGCGGTGCATAGGCTCTGGCTCGGGCAACGCGGCGGATTATGTTTTATTATCGGTGTAAGGGCTTGTAACGTGTTGCTCCAAATTAATGAAAATACAAGCTTTTTATTAATTCGTCCTATCTAGCAACATTGCAAAGGTACGCATCCAGTGCACTCTTAATTTACCTGCCATGCTATAGGTTGTCACCTGTTGGTCGGTACCTTCCCACTGCATTTATCTCTGATTTTGGACGAGGCCATTAGCTGCACGCCTCTTGTTCAGGGAACACATTTTGTTTTGCGACGATATATGCACGCATTTTTTTTTTAGGGAACAAGATCCTAACATGAAGCCTTTTACATACATGCATCGCTATGTAGAGTTTACGAAGTATCCAAAGTGAAAGATAATTGAACTTAAAGTTTCTCAGAAAAAAACAAAAAAAAGACCTCGGATGCAAGACCAGATACAACCTCCAACGATGAAGACTTAGGGGTATCCACTAATGCTCTTGAACATGAGAAAAAGACTTTTTGGTACCAAGCACGAGAAAGAATGTTTCTGGATCTTGAATGGAAGTGTTTCCGTTTCAACTTCTTGTCCCAATTAACTAAATTATGTTCCGTTTAAAACTGTGAAGAGTACAAATATTTTTGAGGGTATGGCTCTATTCCTCCTCCCTCCAGCTCCCTCCTCCCGCAGCTCTCCTCCCGCCACCGTCGGCGTGGGCCACCGAGCACTAGTAGAAAAATAGGCTTTTGTCCCGGTTGGTTTGGGCCATTGGTCCCGGTTCCCCAACCGGGACGAATCAATCGGGACGAATGCTCGTCCCGGTTGGGACACCAACCGGGACGAATGGGGGGGGCACGTGGCCCGGCCACAGGCAGCAGGGGCGGAGGCTTTCGTCCCGGTTCGTATTACGAACCGGGACGAAAGACCTGGGGCTTCCGTCCCGGTTCGTAATACGAACCGGGACTATTGTCCCGTCAGATTTTACTTTTTCCAAAAATTTCAGAAAATGTTTAAATTTATAAAATAAATAATGCTTATTCTATAATTCATAAAAATATGAATAAAATACCAAAATGTTCAGAAAGCGTGGGCTACCGAGCTAGGCTCGGGCGGCTGCCGGCGGCGGCAGCGGCCTTCCTCTACCCGCGGTCAGTGGGAGTTGCGCGGGGCGACGATTTCCGACGGCGGTGATGAAGCTCGGCTGGTGGCGGTCCGATGACCTGGTGGCGGTGACAGCGGCGAGCGAGGTGGTGGCGCTACCTCTTGGTGGCGGGGCGGTCTGGTGGCGCTGGGTGGCCGGCGGCGCGCCCCCGGCCCAGATTTGGGCCACTAGGGCCCCATCAGGGTCCTAGCGGGCGGCTCCGGCGCGGCATGATGCCTCCTGTGCAGGGATGCGGAGGAGCGGCTTGGACAGGGGGCGGCGATGCCGACGGCGTGCCTTCTGCAGCGCGAAGGCGGGAGCTTTATGGGCCTCCGAGGGCTCGGTCGGGCCTGTGGGCACATGGGCCTGGTATGCTCCTGCTATTGCGTCCGGTCGGTTACCGTCGTTGACGGTGGAGGTTGGGCCCTCCCGCGTGCCGACGGTGTGATGCTGCCCCTAGTCCCGGCTCCTCTTCTTCGTTGTGCAGGCCCCTCTTCACGGTGCCGTGGTGAGACGGCGTGGGAAGCTTCAAGACCGTGTTGGCGCACGGTGGTGGACGGTTTGGTGGCAAGCTCCGAGCGCCCGAGGTGAAGATTGGGATCAGGAGAAATCCCTGTCGGCCTGGCTGACACCGACGCGGGTGGCGCCTGTGGGTGCCGCCTGACCTTCCTGGAGGGCGTCGGGGGCTACCCTTCCTTGCTCCTCGCCGCATACCGGGGGAAACCCTTAGCAGCAACGTCGTCATCATCGCGTCCCTTCTTGGAGGTGCTGATTGGTACCGGCATTTCGGAGTCTAGGAGCTTGGTGGGAGATCTCCGGTGGGCGCAGCGGTCGTGAGGCTTCTCCGTTTTTGTTGATCCGCCGTTTCCGACATTTCTTTCTTTATATTTTCTCTTTCTTTTCTTTGGGCGTGAGTGTGCTGCTTCCGCCCCAGCACCGTCCGTTGATTGTATCGGGGTTGTTGTTTTATCTATAAAGCGGGGCGAAAGCCTATTTCTTCAAAAAGTACAAATATTTTTCATGTGAGTGGGAAGAAACGTGTTTATATACAATCGATGGGTCGAGAAAACGAGTTGAGATGAGAATTCCGGTGTGCTTGTTGAGCAAGCACGTCTAAGGCTGCAAGTGGGAGCAGGCCATCCGCGGCGCCGCTTTGCCAAGCCCACTTATCTATGTATGCGCCTGCGGCGCGGTCTGAAAATAAGTGTATAAGCGGGCAGGCCCGCGGTAGCCGCGTATCCCGCATAAGACTCGCATGGCGGAGGGGATCGCCAGTGAGGTGCGCTGCCGCCGCTGTAGCACTGCCATGTAAGTTGGTGCGGCCTGTCCGTGACACCGGCTGCAGGCATAGTAGAGGTCCACGCGCAGCCGCATCCCGCCACCGGTGATGGTCACATGCATGGATGCGCGGGCCGACTCCAGGACCGCCCGCGTGATGCCTCTGTCGCCCCGGCGCGGCGCCGCCGGTGCGCGAGGTCGCGGTGGATGACAGCGAAGTAGGACGGGCAATTCCATCGTGGTCTCGACGACGCGTGTGCGCCACCCGTCGCAGCGGCGAGAGTGGCGGCAGGCAGGCGAGGTAGGAGGCGCACCAGAGCGCCGCAGTGGCGGGCAGCGGCGCCACCCCGTCGGTGTCGGCGCGGCGGAGGGCAATGATGATGACGGAGGAGAAGGCGGCAATGGTGGAGACGACGAGGGACGTGAGGGGCGGACACCTCCCAACGTGGGCGACACGGCAGCCGACTCGGGAGCTAAGCTGTTGACGCATGCGGACACACGCGGGCGCCGCGTTTGTGTGATCAATGTTTGCGGGCTTCATCGGTTGTCCGGCTAATTGATTGCGGACATATGCAACTAATTTGCGGGCTCCGGCATCATGTTCCACTTGCAGCCCTAAGCACGTCGTGGTGCTCATCTGAACTCTCTCCGCGATCGGGTTCTTCCTGCTCACATATCCAAAATCATCCTTAAGAATTCTGAAGAGAAAATAGAAACTTTTTGAATATTCAAATCGAAGTACTTGCCTATACCCTTAGATTTCTTGGCCCCACTAAATTTTGGTTCGACTTTGCCCCTGACCAAAATTCTACTGACAGCGTGCACACTATATATAGACCTTAATTCTCATACGCGTGCCAGCTCGCAGAGTATATACAGCAGGTGAACAGATGGGAATTTGCACGCGCGCTGCCATGAATGAGTTGCCAACTCAGGATGAGGAGTGCAAAGCTGCACCTCACCTCTCCACCGCTATAAATACTCGATCGAGAGCCAGCGATCTGCTCTCGTCCCCCTCCTCCTCCTCCGATCCAGAAAGTTTGTATTTCAGGTGTGGCAATGGCGCGTCGGGTGTGCTTCTCGAAGCGCCGCGGCGGGCTGTTCAAGAAGGCCAGCGAGCTGGCAATCCTCTGCGGCGTCGAGGTGGCCGCCATCACCTTCTCCCCCGCCGGCAAGGCCTTCTCCTTCGGCCACCCCTCCGTCGAGGCCCTCCTCGAGCGCTTCGCTCCGACCGGGGCGGCCGTGGACGGGGGAGGAGCAGACGAGAAGCAGCTGGCGGAGCTGAGCCGCCAGTACGAGGAGCTGAGGGAGCTGCTGGACGCCGAGAAGGCGCGGAAGGAGCGCGTGGAGGCGGACATGGCGAAGGAGCGCGCCGCGGAGAACCCCATGGCGGCGTGGCTGGAGACCGGCGCCGTGTGCGACATGGGTGAGGAGGAGCTGATGGCCTATGCGGCCGCGCTCGCGGAGGTGCAGGCCGCCCTCGCCAATCAGGAGCTCCAGGACGTCCTCAACGACAACCGCACCATGGCGGCCAGGGCCGACTCCTCCAACAACAACCAGGTTCGTCCGCCGCAGCAGCAGTTCCTCACCAACGACGGCGCTGGGTTTGTGGATCAGTTCGGTGCAGGCAGCAGCAGCAGCAGCAGCGCCAACCACAACGTCGCATATATGGACATGCAGATTCAGCAGCAAGTGGCGATGGCCATGGGGAGGCTGCCACTGCCAGGGTTCGCGGCGCCGGCATGGAGATGATGCTGCAGCAGGGGTTCTCGTCTTCCCCGTCGTCCCCTAGCCCCCTACTGAGAAGAAGTTAGATCCAGACAGAGTACGGGTTCAATCTACCCATTCATTGTTTGCTATCAAGTATGGATCCTCGTTTTGGTTTGTTTGTCTCCATTGGTCACTATCCTTAGTCATGCATATGCATATAGGTGACGATCGCATGATCCACCTATTTGGATGAGCAATGCATATGTAATCGTGCTGTTGTCATCACATGTCGCGTTGCGGTGAGTAGGCTCTGGCTCGTGCAACACGGCAGATTATATATGTTCCATTATCGGGGGTAACGGCTTGTAATGTGTCGCTCCAAGTTAATGAAAATATATACAAGTCTTTTGCTGCGGGGGCGTCGATGGTGGAGGCAGAAGCGGCGGGAGAGAAGCGGGGTCCGAGACGAGGCTGCGCCAGCGCTTGCAAACGGCGGAGGCGTGAGGAAGAGAGGACGGCTGCGGGGGAAGGCGGAGGAGGGTCTCCGAGAGCAGGTCGTCCTCTTCCAGCGGCGGTGCCACCGACGAGCTGGAGGAGCGGTGTAGGATACTCATCTCGCCGCTCATACCGCCCATCGTTATACGAGTTTTTTTTCCAGGGAATCGTTACACTGAAGTGAAGAACTGAGTATATCACGCTGCCATTGAGAAGCCCAGACGAAAGCCTATGATAGCTGCTGCTTTTCTTAAAAAAAAATGTTCTAACAAAACATCTACGAAAATACCTAAAAAAAACATACTCCAAAAAGTTTATGACAAAATGTACTTTTAAAGGACCCCCTAAGTATTTGCACTTTTGTTGACACTTGTGTATGCCTGCACATAGGCTTTCACCAGAAAATTTGTGTGTTGGGGAGAGACGTAGAAAATAGAACCTCGGAATTAACATGGAGGGAAACAACCACGATATCTGAGCTAGGTCGCTATGATCAGTCCATGCCAATAACAGTAACCATTGGTGCTTGCGGCTGCCATTGCAAGGAGGCAATCCCCTCCCACATCCAGAAATAGCAGCCTCCAAATTGTTGAGCAAATCATAAATCTCTTTTGCGAAGAGAGCATTGGAATTATGTTCCGTTGAGGGCAGAATGGGTGTGATCTTCTCTCGGCGAGGCCGAAGCCGCCGCCGACGCAACAGGGCAGGGCAGGGCAGGGCGAGAGGAATATAACGGCAATATATTTAATTCCATTGTAACGACGTTCCAGTACAATAATTAAGGTTGACTACAAGTCGAATCTGAAATCAAGAAGACTCAGAACAAATCCAAACCAATCAAGATGCTATACCGAGTATTCCCTAAAAGAATGCTCTACCGAGTAGCAAATATGACAAATTATAGCAAGGCTTGAGCTGGGTGAAAAGGGTCCAGTTACTGAAATACTGAATCTTGTGGACAAGCAGAGATCAGTGTTTTCTATACTGGAGATTTCACCCTAATCTCATCATAACATTTGAAATATGCTACAGATTCTTCATCCATCTATCAAATTTCAAGTGCTAGTTAACACAGTGATGATTTTTGTTTCCAATCTTACTCTCTTTTTCAATGGTAATATTTTACATTTAATATCCGTTCCAAACAAAAAAAATAGCAAATGCAGGAAGGCTTTATGTGCCTAGTTTTTCTTCAGCCAAGTGTCATTTCTGAAGAGAATGTCCTCATTTGCTTTGCAGTAGCATTTTTTTTGTTCATTTCTCATAGCTCGTGGATAGAAAAGGAAGAGTTCCTTCTACATGAGCATATTGCTTCCATGGACAAGAAATTTGCTTATATGAATTGTAAACTAAGATTGACGCATGATTGCTCTCTATACCTGAATACTGGACTGCAGTGTATAACTTCTTCACTATGCAAAACTTAATCTCTTCTGCGTTAACCGTTAAGCATAACTGAACAGAATATAAGCAAAACGGACACAGTGATAAGAGCACACCCACACACAAAAATGTTAGCAAAACATCATCAGGCAGACAACCATGCTGCTTTAACGTGCTTTGTTGGAAAGCCTAGAGAAAATGAACCACAAGTACTAATCAATCGAACCAAGTCACTGTGTACTCATCATTCTTCATCATGCCAATTGGCTAATTGTGTCCATAAATTAGATAATACCGGGTAGTTGCCGAAATTAAACCATTAACGACTACAAGTCCACTTCCCAGTTGACCAATGTGCGGGATGTGGATGTTCAATCTCCTCGTGAAGTTTCAAAATGAAAACGCTATAGCAAACAAGTCCAGTCCTAGATACCTATTGAGCAATAATGTCATTAGACAAACCAATTTGTAATCTACATTCATGGAAAAGGAAAACCCATTGAAGTTATACAATCTCACAATGTTTTTTATGATTCAAACAGTAAAGAATAGCTTAAACATTGTACAAACTCCACCGAAAACTCCAACGCTGAATCAGCTGAACATTATTCGGAAAAAACAGTAATAGAAACAGAGAAATTACAATTGGTAATTTCTAGTGCAGTGGCACACTTCCACCTTCTACTGTTAATATTCTCTGAGTATTTTGCCGTATGGTCTCAGTCTAAGAGGCCAGTGGTTCAAATACCTCCCATAGCAGCAAATGCTTAACCACATCTAGCTTACCAAACCGTTGGAAATATTCTTTACTATCAATGGACATGTGAGGGGGAGTAGAAACAGAGACATCTGGCTTCTAGCTCATAGCCATATTTCTATAAACATACGAGCTAGATAATCACTAACAAAACTAATTTAATCAAATTCATGCCGTAGAATCCTCAAGCAAGGGATCGTACATACATCATCTTATTCATTCCTACTTTATTAGTTCCTTAAGAGATTTTTTTTAAAACTGCGTCACTTTGGATGATAATATGTTACTGCTAAAACTAAAATAAAATAAAACAGTAATTAAAGCAGTTTGTTATGATGAATCTAGTCATGTCACTTTGATCATGTTTTCAGTATAAAGTATTAACCATCTATGGTAGACAAATTGAAAAAATTAGACGGCACACAAAGCACACATGTAGTTTAGACTAGATAAACTATACTAGTGGCTAATGGACAGCTATATATATGTAGGTTAGACAAACTATTCTCAGTTAAATATGACCAATTAGTATTGGCTAATCAGAAGAGAGAAGTTTTCTAGAGTTATTCTCAAGCTCTTTCCACGCCATGTATAACAAAATAAAACATGCTCATACTAATAAACCTGGCAATATAGGTGATCATCAATATCCAAATTAAATAAACACAGCCTGAAAATATAAATGAACTCAATTTTTTTGGGAACAAATGGACTTGGCACTCACATCAGGACCCCCCCCCCCCCCCCTACAGGCTACAAGTGATAAAATGAACAATTGTTTTGTATACATATGAAACAAAGATGTTGTTATGGATTTAAAATTATTGGCAAGATCTGACAAGTCAGGAATATAGAATAGCAAAGTAACTATCTTTAAGCCTCCAAATGTACAAATTGAACTATATATTTGACATTTAGTTGGTTCAAGCTAATTTTCATGCAGTTGTCTTCAACTTCCAACTTTTATGTATCTCATGTTGAGAGCAAAAATTCAATGCTTCACTAAACTGATTGAGAGAGTTCAGCTACCTCTAACTTGACCATATTGTCCAACGATAAAGATAATGATAATGATAATAATGTGAGAATATTAAAAAGAACTTTGATACATAATTACTGACAAATGAGGTGGCCCCTCCCTGCTTCGATCACAAAAGCCACAATATAGTGGAATGTTGACAGCCAATAAACTGGGTACAGAAGCAGAAATGGTGTCACAATTAAACTAGATACCAGTAAAAGGAACTTTTGGAAATCATAAGAATTACATTAAACTCCTCTACATAGTAACAGGACATAATACTACGGAACAACATCTAGATACTGGTAAAAAAAAATACTTTTCTAGATCATAACCGTTACATTAAACTCTTCTACATAGTAACGGGACAGAATACTATAGAGCAACATCTCTAGCAGCAAAACAAGTGATTAATGGGACACTACTTGAAATTATTGGCTTAACACAAAAGGATATGGGGAACATTCCATCTACCAAACCATGGAAAAATTAACAGTTTTGTTATACCCGTGGTGTAAAGGCATGCTATTACCTGCAGCATAGATACTTTCAAATGGATGATGCCAAGACACCATGCCGGGTTCGGAAATTTTCTTGAACTTCAATGACTCAATCTGAACCATGAAAAGGCCGATAGTTGTATACAAGAACACCACATTATTGGACTCAGCAAACCCTAGAATCATTACAAACTCTCTCTCCTGCTCTGAATTCAGGGAAAGAAGCTTGTCCAGTTCAATAGTTCTTCCTAACACCCATGAAGCAACACCATCAGAAGCAGTATCCCTCTTCCATAATTGGGCGGTCGTCAAATCTGACAAGAAGAGTAAGCCGAGGCCGCCACCCTCTGCCCACATAGGCATGAAGCCCCCAGATCTGCAAACTGGAAACTTATCTACTGGTAGATGTATCACAGCTAGGCTCTGCCTACACAAATCAAGCTCAAGAATTACACGCGAAGTCCAAGTAAGCATCCAGTAAAGGGAATCCCCAGCCAGCACAGCGGGCATGCACATCATATAAATGTACTCCTTGGATGGAAGCAGCGTTGAGATAAGATCACTCCATAGGCCGGTCTCCGACGAGTAAGTACATGCTCATGCTCGTGTATGATGTTCTTGTTTGTCTGAGCCTGCCAATACCACCTGGAAGTGGTGGGCCGGGGGAACCGCAAGGTGATGCTCGTCGCCGGCAACCGGGTCCCACACCAGGACCTGTTTCAGCTTCTGGTCGAACATCAGCATGAGGCCATGGCGGCATCCGAGGAGCTTGAGGCCGAAGCGGTCCAACAGCATGAAGCGGCCGGGAGGGACGCGGTTGGGAGGCTCCATGGTAGATTGGAAGGTGATGCGGTCAACATGTCGGCTGAAGAAGCCTAGGAGGGGAGGAGGGGTGCGGCGGTGGTGGCGGCGGAAACTGCGGATGAAGCGGAGGTCGGAGACGAGGTGGCGCCAGCGCTTGCAGACGGCGGAAGCGCGAGGGAGGGATGAAGGCTGCGGGGGGAGACGGAGGAGGATTTCAGTGAGTAGGTCGTCGTCTTCCAGCGGCGGCGCCGCCGCCGGCGAGCGAGGGCATTGGCTGATGATGCTCATCTGGCTCTACTGGGCTCCTGGTTAGTGGTGCGGGATTGCAAAGAGAATTATATTGACAAGCCCATGAGTGAAAACATTAAAGCCCACGAGGCAGACGGAAAGCCCAGGAAATTTACTTCAACGAATGCTAAGCTAAGGGTTGGCCCGTAACCTAAAGCTCTTGCTGGAATGATCATTTGAGATCTGAAGCTCTTGTTTCTGTAATCACTGATAGGACTGAATGATCATTTAATTATTATTCAAAATACAAGCAAATATCAATGTATACACTTTTTTTTTACCTTAAGGTGGTCGATATTCACCGCTCAAATAGATAAAATAGAATTGACCCAGTTTATAAGAAAAACTGGGTCCAAAAACCATACAAACTGTAAAATGCCCTGTTTATGAGTAAAAACATGGCTAAAAAAACCGTACAGACGAGACGACCCGCCGCCCACATGACACAAGTCGACCAAACGCCACAACACACACCACCTGCTCCGGGGCCGCCACCTCGGCGTAGCAACCAGGACGAAGCTCCGCATTGCCCGAAGCCGAACCAGTCATGGTCGACGAGCCTGCTGTCCGCACAGCACCAGGATGCCACCAAATCCCACCTGCTCCAGGGCTGCCGCCCCGACGTAGCAACCAGATCGACCTTCGCATTTCCCGAAGGCGATCCAGTCATGGTCGATGAACCCTCAGCCCGCGCAGTCTTTATCCAGGTCGCCACAAAATCCCGTCTGTTCTGGGGCTGCTGTCCCGGCGTAACAACCAAATCGACCTTCGCATTGCCTAAAGGCGATCAAGTTGGGTCGACGAACCTTCTGCCCATGCAGTCTTCATCCGGATCGCCACCCAGACCGTGCAAGCAAACGAACCTATCTCATAGAGTCGTCGCAGCATGGGGGACCGAGGCCACCGCCTCGGCTTCCACCACCGTCCAGGGCTGCCGCCTCGGGATCCGCCTCCCCCAACCATAGAGCCATCCCGCTCATCCATCGCGAACACGTCACACAACGAGGGCTCAAAAACTACAAGGCGATGCCTCCAACAAGGTAGTGACGCGTCAATGTTGCCTGATCCCAACGGAGCTTAGGTTTTCACTCGGAGATCGTCGGGCCGGGTCGAAACTCCACAACAACGCAAACAAGAAGGGAACGACACACAAAGGCGTCGCCGTCGGCGGCACCGACCGAGGTGCGTGCAAGGCTTTTGCCCGGATTTTGACTTTCCCGCAAAGCTCGAGGAGCAGCAAGATGGCGGAGTGCCTCCGTGGCCTACCGCCAATCTCCATATCATGCCGCAGACGCCGCAACACCTCAAGCTGTGACGATTGCAAGCCGACCACATCCGCCACAGCCGCTGTTGCGGGGCTGCCGCCCCGGCTCTCTCGCCCGCTGGAGCACGCCGAGTCAAAGGATGAGAAGCTCAACACACCCAATCCACCATCCCTGCGTGTCTCCTCCTTCCTCGAGCTGGAGGCCTCCTCGTTGTCCCGCATGACAACCACCTAAAGCACCAGCCGCAGCGCCACTGGCGTCTCCATCGCCAGCTCACCGCCCCTGGCCCTTGCACGCCACGCCAAGGACCAGCACAGCTGCAGCACCCCGCGACCACCTGCGCCGCCGCCGCGACCCGCCCCCCATGCGCCAGCACCTCCGCCATGGCCAGGTCGTCTGATGCGGCCACCAACGCACGCCGCCATCGCACCTCCTACTCCCTACGCCCCCGCCCTAACACAGACCACCTCGAGCACGGTTGTGAGGGCCTCCACCACGCCACTTCCTGGGACGCCGGCCGATGTCTTCCTCAGCAAGAGCCGTCAGCCTGAGATGCGCGCCCGAGCCTGGGACCTGAAAGGAAACGCCCCACCGCCACCTTCCTAGGCCTGGTACGTGTTAAACGTATCTATAAATTTTTTTTATCCATGCTTGTTTATTACCATTGTCATATGTTTTTACTATCTTATTATATCATTTTTAGTCATTTTATTGGACTAACCTATTGAGAAGATGCCCAGTGTCAGTTCCCTGTTTTTGCTGTTTTCTGTTTCAGAAAATCCATTTCTGAAAATATCCTCAGAATTGCACGAAAATTTACGGAGATTTTTTATTTGCCACAACGAAGCCAAAGACCGGAGGGCGACTTGAGGGGCCACCCAGCGACCAGGGGAAGTCCCTGGCCACGGTGCCACCTAGACCCACGGGTGGGACCCGCCCCTACCCCCTGGGCGCCGCCTCGCCCCCCTCCGGTGCTTATAAAAACACAATTAACCTAAATTTGTTGGGGGCAGTGATTATTTTCCACGAACTCGACCTGAAGCCGCCGCCATGTCGAAACCTAATTCGGGGTAATTCTGAAGTCAATCCCAACACCCTGCCGGAGGGGAGATCGATCCCGGAGGGCTCTATATCGCCATGCCTTCCGCCGGGATGATACTTGAGTAGTTCCACCTTAGACTACGGATCCATGGATGTAGCTAGATGGTTGTCTCTCACCCTTGTGCTTCGTTGTTGATGATCTTGTGAGCTTCCTAACATGATCAAGATCAATTATTGTAATGCTATAGGATGTGTTTGCTGGGATTCGATGGATTATGAAGTTATGATCAGATTGTGAATGACTCTTATATGTTAATTCATGTTCTTGCATGCTCGCTGATGTGCGTAATTATTTTGGCTAAGTAATTATTTGTATCTCCAAGAGAGAGTATTTATGCTAGATGGTAGGTTCATGCCCCCTTTTGTGCTAGGCTTGAGTGACAGAAACATGCAAAGCCGAGGGTGTGATGTTGCTACTAGGGGTAAAACAGCGGTATTTATGTCTATGTGATTATAAACATTGCTTACATCATGCACTTTACTTAATGCAATTATCTGTTGCTTGCAACTTAATAGCGACGGGAGACAGGCTGGATAATGATCCCTAGGTGGATGACGGTCTTTGTTATTTGTCGTCATGCCTACATGAATATTATCATGAACTCTTTGATTTGGCTAGATTAAGTTTGTGTCATAATCTTGTCAAATGCCTAGCTGTAATTCGTTTACCCGTCATATGAGTATTTTATCTTATGGAGAGACACCACTAGTGAACCCATGTCCCCCGGTCTATTTTTCCATTGATTACAACACCGTTTACTTGCTTCTCATAATCATTTGCTCGCTGGTCCGTTTCCATATTTTATCTACTTCACCATACATTAAACCGCTTCGAAGGGCGGCTGGGGCGATGCGGGTGAAGGGCGGGAGGGGGGGGGGAGGTGGCCTCCGCCACCGGCTAAGGTTTCCCCCCGGGTCACCAGAGGAGGGCGACGCGAAGGGGTGGGGGACTCCAGTTCAGTCCAGATTTTCTTGTAGCTATACACATTATTTGTAAGAGCTTTATTGAATAACAAATATCTTTTGGCCAAATTTGTTGCTTAATCAGGGAACTACCAAGCAAAAAAAAAATCTTCATGCCTTTGAAAGCATGTCGGCGTCAAACATAACCATACCATACTTCTAAAGAAAATCATATACCAATAATTCAAATAAAGGGATAAGGTGGAATTCGATATATATTAAGGCTACCCAGTACAGTTTGTACATGGTGCTAAATGCTCAGTAAGGCTGTTAGACTGATAGCGTGTACGTGCATTTTCTGTTGATGCAATCGATCTCTGCCGCAAGCTCTAATCCCATGAGCTTGCTTTTGGGGATCGTAGGCTTGCTTTTCGAGGAACCGGCAGCGGCGACGGAGCCGAGAGCGGTCATGACTCATGTCTCATGCGGACCTTTTTGGGAATAAAACTAACGTCATGCGCACCTTTTTTCTTGGGGTTAAATTAACGTCTATACTCAGGATTCGAACTCGCGGTGTATTCTTGCGAAGGCCGTATGATAGATTCCATCGTACGGTTACTCACGGCTGAGAGATATATCCGATGGATAGAATTTTGTTTTTATCTCAGAATTAACGTGGTGGCTCATATGGTGCCTCCAATTAGTAAATATAAGATTTCGTTTGCTTTGATATTTCCTTGCATGATGAGGTTTGCCTATGGTCGTCTTTACGCAATCATTTCTTCAATCATACGTTTAGGAGTTGTATTTCAAATATTGCATCTGGTTGTATTGATTGAATCTAGACAGATGCTCACTAGGGTACGCAGTTTTTTCCTTATATGTATGACATGTGCATAGCATTGAGGAAATATATATGATAATAAGGAATGTGCTGCCGTGGCAACTCTGCTGGACGAATTGGTGCTGGTGCACAACATTCATGCCACTAGGAGCTGTATTTTGACAAACAACCAGGACAGTCAGTTGGGATTGATCATAGGTTACATGTTTTCAGTTGTCCAATTTGAGAAACATTTTCACATTTATGACTCTTTTTTTTAAAGAAGGTTGAACCCCCGGACTCTGCAACCCATTTAGGCTCTGTTTGTTTCTAGAGTTTTTTTTAGAGATTGGTGGGGACTATCCCGGTCAAATCCCAAAATCCCCACATATCTCAAAACATCGTTTGTTTCTAGTGTATTGGACAGGTTTTATCCCCACCTTTCCCCACAAATCCCCAAATTCTAGTTTATTTTTCTCAATCCACTAGGGGATTTAATACAATACCCCTGCCTAGTGAATTGAATCCCCAATCCCCTAGTGGATTCGGTAAAGCTTAGTGTTTCACCCAATCTACTTGAGGATTATCCCCACCTATCCCCTATAATACTCTAGTAACAAACAAGGCCTTAATTATGATTATTCATTGATATTGCCAACCGTGTTGCTACCGGAATTGATGGTATGCGTTGTTACCTTTCTAAAACTGGACATTTTGGCATGTTTAAATGTTTTGTCATCCCTTTTTCCATGTGCCACGTATATTTATTATGATTATATTCACGGATGTGGCGAAACAAGCTGAGATCATATCTGGTAGTTTGGCTGTTGAAACACCAAGATTAGACTGCGAAATTTGTGTCTTGTTACTTTGCTAACCCTTCATGTGTGATGAGCTACTTCTGCCGCCACACCTTGCATAATCGACTGACAACTCCAGCCAATTATCTACAACTGCATGCTTATGCATAATACACTTCACCTTACTGTTGTACCTGTACCCTGTCATCTTATATTAGATGCATGCATTTGTGAAGATAGAAATATTCTTGCTGATGATTGAACTTACCTATGATGCTTCCAAATAGGACATATCTTTTAAAATGCAAAAATATATATGTCATCTTTTGTTATTATGTCATGAAAATGAACGGGCGTGCTTTTATGGTCTAGTATGCGTGACAACTCACAGAGAATATTTCCAGATTCGCAAAATCACTATCATGAATGAGTTGCCAGCTCAGCATGAGGAGTGCAAAGCAGCACCTCGGCTTTCCACCGCTATAAAAACTCGATACATATATGGTGAGCTAGATCTGCCTACCTCTCCTCCCCCATCCTCCTCCGATCCAGAAAGGTGTTAGGTGTGGCAATGGCGCGGATCTGCCGCATCAAGGGCAAGGAGGCGCGTCAGGTGTGCTTCTCCAAGCGTCGTGCTAGGCTGTTCAAGGAGGCCAGGGAGCTGGCAATCCTGTGCGGCGCGGAGGTGGCCGCAGTCATCTTCTCCCCCGATGGAAAGGCCCTCTCCTTTGGCCACCCCACCGTCGAGGCCGTCCTCGAGCGCTTCACTCCAACCGGGGCGGAGGGTGGAGGACGGGGAGGTGCATGCATAGGAGAAGCCAACAAGCAGCTGGCGGAGCTGAGGGCGTTGCTAGACGCGGAGAAGGCGCGGAAGGAACGTGCGGAGGCGGCCATGGAGAAGGAGCTCGCCGTGGCGAACCCCATGGCGGTCTGGCTGGAGGCCGACATCCGTGACTTGGGGGAGGAGGAGCTGATGGCCTACGCGTCCGCGCTCTCGGAAGTGCACAAAGTCACCGCAAGCACCAACCAGACGTTCGAAGATACCCTCAACCGTGCGATGGCATCCAGGGCCCGCTCCTCCGACAACAATCAGGTACAAGTGCAACCGCCGCTGCAGCAGCAGTTCCTCGGCAATGACGGTGCTGAGTTTGTGGATCAGTTCGGTGCAGGCGGCGGCTTCCCCGGCCCCTACTGAGAAGAAGTTGAGATCCAGAAAGAGTACGAGTTCATTGTTCCCATTTGTTCTTCGCATGTATGCATGGATGGGTGCTTGCGGTGATGAACGGCTCACATGAACTCGAAAATAAATCGGAGCTAGCTGGTTAGCTTCGATCATGTATCCTAGTTTAGTTTATTTGTCTCGATTGGTCGCTATCCTAAGTCATATGCATCTAGGACATGATGATCAATGCATATGTAATCGTGTTGCGGTGCATAGGCTCTGGCTCGGGCAACGCGGCGGATTATGTTTTATTATCGGTGTAAGGGCTTGTAACATGTTGCTCCAAATTAATGAAAATACAAGCTTTTTATTAATTCGTCCTATCTAGCAACATTGCAAAGGTACGCATCCAGTGCACTCTTAATTTACCTGCCATGCTATAGGTTGTCACCTGTTGCTCGGTACCTCCCACTGCATTTATCTCTGATTTTGGATGAGGCCATTAGCTGCACGCCTTGTTCAGGGAACACATTTTGTTTTGCGACGATGCACGCATTTTTTTTAGGCAACAAGATCCTAACATGAAGCCTTTTACATATATGCATCGCTATGTAGAGTTTACGAAGTATCCAAAGTGAAAGATAATAGAACTTGAAGTTTCTCAGAAAAAAACAAAAAAAGACCTCGGATGCAAGACCAGATACAACCTCCAACGATGAAGACTTC
This sequence comes from Puccinellia tenuiflora, assembly GCA_012064385.1. Taxonomy (NCBI): domain Eukaryota; kingdom Viridiplantae; phylum Streptophyta; class Magnoliopsida; order Poales; family Poaceae; genus Puccinellia; species Puccinellia tenuiflora. Next base: position 278,923 of record QRDG01002164.1, on the reverse strand, counting down.
GGGGTATCCACTAATGCTCTTGAACAAGAGAAAAAGACTTTTGGTACCAAGCACGAGAAAGAATGTTTCTGGATCTTGAATGAAAGTGTTTCCGTTTAAACTTCTTGTCCCAATTAACTAAATTATGTTCCGTTTAAAACTGTGAAGAGTACAAATATTTTTGAGGGTATGGCGATATTGCAGAGGCTCGCTAGCTAGGGTTCCGCCCGAGGCGACCGCCGCCGCCGGCGCCGCGTCCGGCCTCTCCCTCCCCTACCCCCTCCCCCTCCTCCCCTCTTCCCCTCTCCCGCGTCCGCACCGCCCCCGCCGCTCTCCTCCCGCCACCGTCGGCGTGGGCTACCGAGCTAGGCTCGGGCGGCTGCCGGCGGCGGCGGCCTTCCTCTACCCGCGGTCAGTGGGAGTTGCGCGGGGCGACGATTTCCGACGGCGGTGAAGCTCGGCTGGTGGCGGTCCGATGACCTGGTGGCGGTGACCGGCGGCGAGCGAGGTGGTGGCGCTACCTCTTGGTGGCAGGGCGGTCTGGTGGCGCTGGGTGGCCGGCGGCGCGCCCCCGGCCCAGATTTGGGCCACTAGGGCCCCATCTGGGTCCTAGCGGGCCGGCTCCGGCGCGGCCACGATGCCTCCTGTGCAGGGATGCGGAGGAGCGGCTTGGACAGGGGCGGCGATGCCGACGGCGTGCCTTCTGCAGCGCGAAGGCGGGAGCTTTACGGGCCTGTGGGCACATGGGCCTGGTATGCTCCTGCTATTGCGTCCGGTCGGTTACCGTCGTTGACGGTGGAGGTTGGGCCCTCCCGCGTGCCGACGGTGCTGCTGCCCCTAGTCCCGGCTCCTCTTCTTCGTTGTGCAGGCCCCTCTTCACGGTGCCGTGGTGAGACGGCGTGGGAAGCTTCAAGACCGTGTTGGCGCACGGTGGTGGACGGTTTGGTGGCGAGCTCCGGAGCGCCCGAGGTGAAGATTGGGATCAGGAGAAATCCCTGTCGGCCTGGCTGACACCAACGCGGTGGCGCCTGTGGGTGCCGCCTGACCTTCCTGGAGGGCGTCGGGGGCTACCCTTCCTTGCTCCTCGCCGCATACCGGGGGAAACCCTTAGCAGCAACGTCGTCATCGTCGCGTCCCTTCTTGGAGGTGCTGATTGGTACCGGCGTTTCGGAGTCTAGGAGCTTGGTGGGAGATCTCCGGTGGGCGCAGCGGTCGTGAGGCTTCTCCGTTTTTGTTGATCCGCCGTTTCCGGCATTTCTTTCTTTTATATTTTCTCTCTCTTTTCTTTTGGGCGTGAGTGTGCTGCTTCCGCCCCAGCACCGTCCGTTGATTGTATCGGGGTTGTTGCTTTATCTATAAAGCGGGGCGAAAGCCTATTTCTTCAAAAAGTACAAATATTTTTCATGTGAGTGGGAGAAACGTGTTTATATACAATCGATGGGTCGAGAAAACGAGCTGAGATGAGAATTCCGGTGTGCTTGTTGAGCAAGCACGTCTAAGGCTGCAAGTGGGAGCAGGCCATCCACGGCGCCGCTTTGCCAAGCCCACTTATCTATGTATGTGCCTGCGGCGCGGTCTGAAAATAAGTGTATAAGCGGGCAGGCCCGCGGTAGCCGCGTATCCCGCATAAGACTCGCATGGCGGAGGGGATCGCCAGTGAGGTGCGCTGCCGCCGCTGTAGCACTGCCATGTAAGTTGGTGCGGCCTGTCCGTGACACCGGCTGCAGGCATAGTAGAGGTCCACGCGCAGCCGCATCCCGCCACCGGTGATGGTCACACGCATGGACGCGCGGGCCGACTCCAGGACCGCCCGTGTGATGACTCTGTCGCCCCGGCGCGGCGCCGCCAGTGCGCGAGGTCGCGGTGGATGACAGCGAAGTAGGACGGGCAATTCCATCGTGGTCGATCTCGACGACGCGTTGTGCGCCGCCCGTCGCAGCGGCGAGAGTGGCGGCAGGCAGGCGAGGTAGGAGGCACACCAGAGCGCCGCAGTGGCGGGCGGCGGCGCCACCCCGTCGGTGTCGACGCGGCGGAGGGCAATGATGATGACGGAGGAGAAGGCGGCAATGGTGGAGACGACGAGGGACGGACACCTCCCAACGTGGGCGACACGGCAGCCGACTCGGGAGCTAAGCTGTTGACGCATGCGGACACACGCGGGCGCCGCGTTTGTGTGATCAATGTTTGCGGGCTTCATCGGTTGTCCGGCTAATTGATTGCGGACATATGCAACTAATTTGCGGGCTCCGGCATCATGTTCCACTTGCAGCCCTAAGCACGTCGTGGTGCTCATCTGAACTCTCTCCGCGATCGGGTTCTTCCTGCTCACATATCCAAAATCATCCTTAAGAATTCTGAAGAGAAAAATAGAAACTTTTTGAATATTCAAATCGAAGTACTTGCCTACCCTTAGATTTCTTGACCCCACTAAATTTTGGTTCGACTTTGCCCCTGACCAAAATTCTACTGACAGCGTGCACACTATATATAGACCTTAATTCTCATACGCGTGCCAGCTCGCAGAGTATATACAGCAGGTGAACAGATGGGAATTTGCACGCGCGCTGCCATGAATGAGTTGCCAACTCAGGATGAGGAGTGCAAAGCTGCACCTCACCTCTCCACCGCTATAAATACTCGATCGAGAGCCAGCGATCTGCTCTCGTCCCCCTCCTCCTCCTCCGATCCAGAAAGTTTGTATTTCAGGTGTGGCAATGGCGCGTCGGGTGTGCTTCTCGAAGCGCCGCGGCGGGCTGTTCAAGAAGGCCAGCGAGCTGGCAATCCTCTGCGGCGTCGAGGTGGCCGCCATCACCTTCTCCCCCGCCGGCAAGGCCTTCTCCTTCGGCCACCCCTCCGTCGAGGCCGTCCTTGAGCGCTTCGCTCCGACCGGGGCGGCCGTGGACGGGGGAGGAGCAGACGAGAAGCAGCTGGCGGAGCTGAGCCGCCAGTACGAGGAGCTGAGGGCGCTGCTGGACGCCGAGAAGGCGCGGAAGGAGCGCGTGGAGGCGGACATGGCGAAGGAGCGCGCCGCGGAGAACCCCATGGCGGCGTGGCTGGAGACCGGCGTCCGCGACATGGGTGAGGAGGAGCTGATGGCCTATGCGGCCGCGCTCGCGGAGGTGCAGGCCGCCCTCGCCAATCAGGAGCTCCAGGATGTCCTCAACGACAGCCGCACCATGGCGGCCAGGGCCGACTCCTCCAACAACAACCCCTACGGGAGAGCAGTTAATTAGGGGCACCTCAAAGTGCCCTTGAAAATCCACAAAGTGCCTCTAAATATTTTTACGGGCACTAAAAAAAAGTGTTGCATTTAATCGTGTCCCTAAAAATATTAGGGGCACTTTAAATAAAATGCCTCTAAAAATGGTATTTTCAGAGGCACTCCACAGAAATGCCTCTTTATTTTTAGGGGCGCTTATCTAAAATGCCCTTAATATTTTTAGGGACACTTCAAATAAAATGCCCCTAAAATCATTAGAGGCATTTCAAAAATACCCCTATCCATTTTTAGAGGCATTTTCGAACAAAGTACCCCTGATAATCAATAGCAGCAACATCATTTATCGGGTAATCAGTAAATTCTTTAACAACAAATTGCGAATGAGATCCTGGATACAAATGAATGAAAGCAAAACCCGTGTGTGCGCAAAAAATGCATCGCGTTTCTCAATATTGACAACGTATTTGAAAGAACCTTTACAATTCTAACAGGAACAAAACTCATGCTACTATTAAAACAAGCAATACAAAAAGGAGACTATATAAACTGTATAAGCTCAGTATGTTCAGAAACTGAAGTAGCATGGCTTATTACATCCAGTACGTTGTGAATCATAGTGAATATACCTTCAAAGCAGCTACTAAAACCCAGAAATCCAAAGAAGACAAGTTGACTTCAGAAAAGCTATCATCAATTATCTGACGGATATCATCACCTAGCAGAAAAAGATCATGGGTCAGAACTTGCAAATAAGACTATGCAGAACAATTGCATCATTTGTAAATAAGACTATGCAGAGTAAATTACTGAAGCTTATATATTTGAAAAGTGTAAATAACGAGATTTTTTTTCAATAATACATGTAATAAACCGTTTTATTGCCAGATCTACCACCAGGTGACATAACAGGAAAGGTACAGTTTTATTGCTATATCTACCATGCATACCAATATTAGCTGACACTCATACCTTGGTACTGGTTAAGGAAACTATAGAGAACAGTAAATGGGTCATCCTCCATATGCAGGTCAAACTGACAAGCATGTAATTGTGAACACCCTAGCATATGCTTGCACCAGAAATATCAGGTGATACTGAGACTTTATATGAAGATTCTACCGCTTCTTATGCGCTATAATTAGGTCCTGATGGAAACGTTGGCTTAGTCAACAATCAGAATGTCGTACAGAACTGTTCAACTATTAGGCCAGCAAACCCAAAAAATCATGTACATTAAATTCCCTTTTCTCCTGCCTGGTCGAAGGTAACTAGCCATCATGCGCATCTGCCCATTTTTCTGCAAGCCTCACAAGGATAACAATGTATGGAGTATCCTTGTGCACAACAGGATATTTGTCGCATATATCGATCGACTTCGCAAATCTAAAAGTTAGTAGCTAGTCAACAAAAAATATTTCCTTGAGAATGCGATAATCATCATGCAACTTGTTCTGCGAACAACCAAGAGATGAATGTATCTTACAGCTTGTGTTCAGTCCATGGTTTGTGCAACCGTAAGTCATCCAAGAAGTGGTCTGATTGTGATTCTATGACACAGTGCTCCTAATAAGAAATTATAAGTGAACAATGGTCAACTTTCTCAAACTGAACCGGGCGCAGGTGGTAACATATCAAATAAGCAAGAATGTACAGGGGCATGTCCTTCATAATTGTGATAATATGTCATCATGATAATTTAGTATATGGAGGCATTTATCATAATTGTTGGGATTAGATATATGAAGTACCTTGATGCTGACCCCGACAAGCCCAGTTAGACCATACGAACGCGCAACAACTAACACGATGTTTGCGCTCCTGCAGAGACTATATAATCTCAATAAAGAACCGCAGTAGTTCAAACTTGGTATTAGTAATTTTGTTTGAGAGCGCCACACAGCATACAGATGTTCTTCCTAGAAATAGGCTAAAAGACTTTCAACAGAAAACTAGGAAACTCTACTAGCATCTGCACTGCCAAAAGTATGGGAGAAGTTAACAGTAAAACACGAACATGAGGGTAACAGAATAGACCAAAATATGAATAATTAAATCTACATACCAAGCACCAGAAAATTAACTACTGATTTTCAGCTGAACTCAAGAGTATATCAAAACACAAACCTGTGTAGCAATGACAACAGTGAACTGCGAAAAGAAGGAAGGATTTGTATCTATCATTGTCGCTGGAGACTCCTCAACATACTTGGCTTTTACAGCATCATTGAGCTCTTGCAGGAAAGAACAGATAGATTTTGCTCTTGATTGACCCAAGCACCCTTCATCCACTGAATATAAATTAAGAGCAATCAGTAAATATGAGTTTCATCAATTTAATGGAGATGAATTGAAGGACAGAGCACAGCACGGGAGTTACATAAAAAATTGTTTCCTAGGTCAGCGGGTTCAACTTTGGAGCCATCAACAACAGTAACACTCCCTATTCCTCTAAGCACTAGGTTCTTCAGTGCCTCAGTTCAGGTAGGGCCACAGCCCACGGTTAAGCAAGCATATGCTAGCCTTCTCCAGTGCAGCCTGTCCTTGATCACCCCATATCCTGTACTTCAAATTTGCAACAGCATGTAGCTTTCAGTATATGTATATGATTATCCCAAGATTTTGTGGGGGAAACTTAGGCAGATGATAATAAACAAATACAATAAGACATTTGTTGGAGAAAAAAGTGATCTGAAGGTCATACCCTAGAATGTGGTTCATAATAAATTTATAAAGTAAAGCTTCTATCATGGATAATAATTTTGGTCTGCACTAATCAGCACCGAAGATTTGTAACATGATATGGAGTTGTTATCCTGATCTCATGGATAAGTAGGTCGATGCTGAATTGCTGGTTTCAAATAACTCGATTTCAAAACCGCTCATGGCATTACCATATTGTTATGATTGAGATGCAAAGATCAATCAAAGGGCCAAATCGTGCAGATTAATAAATGGGCAGGTTAAAACTAACAACTATGATGGGTTGACAGGTGACGGACACCACAGCTCATCTGCATTGCCAATAGCTAATTAGTTACTACCAGCCATGCATACCAATTCTAAGATATTCTGTTGCTAACACAGAAGTGCAATAGGAATTCTACACTCTCAAGTATTGATAAGCTCTTTAGAAGTTAAACAAAAACAAGCAAATGGCAGCTTCAAAGCGACACCTTGCATATCCAGCGACGAACCTCACCAGGATCGGATCGCCAGGCCCAAACAGCTTGCTTAGCGACAACACGCATCAAATGGCAGATTGCTCTCTCACTGCATTCCCGAACTGCATGCATGCATTTACAGGGATCATAACAATACGACACCTCAACATTCTGTTTGAACATGATTAATAAGGCTGGCAGTACAAATACACAATAGAAACGTGGTCCTTTAAGTATATACCCAGCCTGTTACATAATATATGCCTCTTACATCCCAAACTTCTACAAACATATACCCACAATTTTAAGCAAATTAGTTACAAAGGTTCAGGAGGCTGAGCTGACAGTATAGGTTCATGTATTTCTACAAACGTGTTACTAACTACTATGCAGAATAATATCCATTGTAGGAAGTAAGCAAGTTTTTGTGTGATTTTAACAAGAACAGAACATGGAAGCTTAAGTACCCAGCAAGCACACTAGAGTAAGCATATCATGGAAGGCGACGAGCCGGTGTAGCTAGAATGAGATTCGACGAGCCGGTCTAGCGAGCTCGTGTCTTTGGTCGGCGCCACATTTCATCGAGCAGATGGCGGGCGTAGAGGAGGAGGAGGAGTAGTCGAACAGGGGTGCTTACCAGAGGGCTTGAGGACAGCCTTCGCGGAGTGGCGTCGATGACATGCTCGTCGTAGATGATGACGACACGCAGCCTGAGTCGCGCCGGCGAGAATCGCGCCGCGACCGAGCCAAACCCGAGGCTCGGGTTAGCCGAGGCATTGCGCTCGGGGGCGGAGCGGCTAGGCAGCGGTGGGGAACTTGCGAAGGAGGTCGAGGCGGAGTCTCGCCGGCGTGCATAGGTGCTGGAGGGGGCCGGAGAATGCCGGAGCAAGCGGCGGCGGCGCGAGAGAAGGAGCCGCGCCGGCGAACCGAGCCATGGCAGCTAGGGTTAGCCGTGACGATGCGCGCGGGAGCGGAAAAGCTTGACGATGGCGGGGAATCGACAGGAGCAGAGACGCCAGAGGTGGCCGTCGCTGGTCGTAGCAGCAGGTGGCGGCGGGCTGGTGGCGGCGGTGGCGGTGGGCTGGTGGTGGCGGCGGCGGCGATAGAGATAGTACGAGAGAAGGGGATCAACTAGGGAGAGGTGTGCCGTGCATATGTCATTGTCAGCTCCGTGATTTGTCTTCCTGACGGCCCAGTAAGACCATTTTTTCCCGATTATGTATTCACGTACTAATTTTTGTGCCACGTCACTAATCGAAACTTCAACCAATCACAGCCAAGCAAATTACTTGTTGACTTGTTGCGATTTATAGGGGCACTTATCTGGAAGTGCCCCTGAAAATCTGTGCCCCTATAAATCCTATTTTAGAAGCACTTTCGAAAAAATGCCCCTAAAAATCTTATTTATAGAAGCACTTCTAGACAAGTGTCCCTGAAAATCATATTTTTAGAGGCACGTCCGAAGAAGTGCCCCTGAAAATCGCATTTTTATAGGCATTTGTTGTAAAATGCCCCTTTAAACTATTTTTAGGGGCAATTTTAAAAAATGCCTCAAGAAGTGCCCCTAAAAATAGGTTCTCCCGCAGTGAACCAGGTTCGTCCGCCGCAGCAGCAGTTCCTCACCAACGACGGCGCTGGGTTTGTGGATCAGTTCGGTGCAGGCAGCAGCAGCAGCAGCAGCGCCAACCACAACGTCGCATATATGGACATGCAGATTCAGCAGCAAGTGGCGATGGCCATGGGGAGGCTGCCACTGCCAGGGTTCGCGGCGCCGGCATGGAGATGATGCTGCAGCAGGGGTTCTCGTCTTCCCCGTCGTCCCCTAGCCCCCTACTGAGAAGAAGTTAGATCCAGACAGAGTACGGGTTCAATCTACCCATTCATTGTTCGCTATCAAGTATGGATCCTTGTTTGGTTTGTTTGTCTCCATTGGTCACTATCCTTAGTCATGCATATGCATCTAGGTGACGATCGCATGATCCACCTATTTGGATGAGCAATGCATATGTAATCGTGCTGTTGTCATCACATGTCGCGTTGCGGTGAGTAGGCTCTAGCTCGTGCAACACGGCAGATTATATATGTTCCATTATCGGGGTAACGGATTGTAATGTGTCGCTCCAAGTTAATGCAAATATATACAAGTCTTTTGCTGCGGGGGCGTCGATGGTGGAGGCAGAAGCGGCGAGAGAAGCGGGGTCCGAGACGAGGCTGCGCCAGCGCTTGCAAACGGCGGAGGCGTGGGGAAGAGAGGACGGTTGCCGGGGAAGGCGGAGGAGGGTCTCCGAGAGCAGGTCGTCCTCTTCCAGCGGCGGTGCCACCGACGAGCTGGAGGAGCTGTGTAGGATACTCATCTCGCCGCTCATACCGCCCGTCGTTATACGAGTTTTTTTTCCAGGGGATCGTTACACTGAAGTGAAGAACTGAGTATATCACGCTGCCATTGAGAAGCCCAGACGAAAGCCTATGATAACTGCTGCTTTTCTTAAAAAAAATGTTCTAACAAAACATCCTACGAAAATACCTAAAAAAAACATACTCCAAAAAGTTTATGACAAAATGTACTTTTAAAGGATCCCCTAAGTATTTGCACTTTTGTTGACACTTGTGTATGCCTGCACATAGGCTTTCACCAGAAAATTTGTGTGTTGGGGAGAGACATAGAAAATAGAACCTCGGAATTAACATGGAGGGAAACAACCACGAGCTAGGTCGCTATGATCAGTCCATGCCAATAACAGTAACCATTGGTGCTTGCGGCTGCCATTGCTAGGAGGCAATCCCCTCCCACATCCAGAAATAGCAGCCTCCAAATTGTTGAGCAAATCATAAATCTCTTTTGCGAAGAGAGCATTGGAATTATGTTCCGTTGAGGGCAGAATGGGTGTGATCTTCTCTCGGCGAGGCCGAAGCCGCCGCCGACGCAACGGGGCAGGGCAGGGCAGGGCGAGAGGAATATAACGGCAATATATTTAATTCCATTGTAACGACGTTCCAGTACAATAATTAAGGTTGACTACAAGTCGAATCTGAAATCAAGAAGACTCAGAACAAATCCAAACCAATCAAGATGCTATACCGAGTATTCCCTAAAAGAATGCTCTACCGAGTAGCAAATATGACAAATTATAGCAAGGCTTGAGCTGGGTGAAAAGGGTCCAGTTACTGAAATACTGAATCTTGTGGACAAGCAGAGATCAGTGTTTTCTATACTGGAGATTTCACCCTAATCTCACCATAACATTTGAAATATGCTACAGATTCTTCATCCATCTATAAAATTTCAAGTGCTAGTTAACACAGTGATGATTTTTGTTTCCAATCTTACTCTCTTTTTCAATGGTAATATTTTACATTTAATATCCGTTCCAAACAAAAAATAGCAAATGCAGGAAGGCTTTATGCCCTAGTTTTTCTTCAGCCAAGTGTCATTTCTGAAGAGAATGTCCTCATTTGCTTTGCAGTAGCATTTTTTTTGTTCATTTCTCATAGCTCGTGGATAGAAAAGGAAGAGCTCCTTCTACATGAGCATATTGCTTCCATGGACAAGAAATTTGCTTATATGAATTGTAAACTAAGATTGACGCATGATTGCTCTCTGTCCCTGAATACTGAACTGCAGTGTATAACTTCTTCACTATGCAAAACTTAATCTCTTCTACGTTAACCGTTAAGCATAACTGAACAGAATATAAGCAAAACGGACACAGTGATAAGAGCACACCCACACACAAAAATGTTAGCAAAACATCATCAGGCAGACAACCATGCTGCTTTAACGTGCTTTGTTGGAAACAACAACAACAACAACAACAACAAAGCCTTTCAGTCCCAAACAAGTTGGGGTAGGCTAGAGTTGAAACCCATAAGATCTCGAAACCAAGTCATGGTTCTGGCACGTGGATAGCTAACTTCCACGCACCCCTGTCCATGGCTAGTTCTTTAGTGATGTTCCAATCCTTCAGGTCTCTCTTAACGGACTCATCCCATGTTAAGTTTGGTCTATCACGACCCCTCTTAACATTCTCAGCCCGCTTTATCCTTCCAATATGCACCGCCGCTTCTAGAGGCCTACGTTGTATATGTCCAAACCATCTTAGACGGTGTTGGACAAGCTTCTCTTCAATCGGTGCTACGCCAACTCTTTCACGTATATCATCATTCCGCACCCGATCCTTTCTTGTGTGGCCACACATCCATCTCAACATGCGCATCTCTGCTACACCTAGTTTTTGGATATGTCGCCTCTTGGTTGGCCAACATTCTACGCCATACAAGATCGCAGGACGGATCGTCGTCCTATAGAACCTGCCTTTTAGCTTTTGTGGCACTCTTCTGTCACAGAGGACGCCAGAAGCTTGGCGCCACTTCATCCAACCAGCCTTGATCCGATGACTCACATCTTCATCAATATCACCATCCTTCTGCAACATAGACCCTAAATATCGAAAGGTGTCTTTCTCAGGTACCACCTGCCCATCAAGACTAACCTCTTCCTCCTCCTCCTCCTCCTGCCTAGTAGTACTAAAACTGCACCTCATGTACTCAGTTTTCGTTCTACTAAGCCTAAAGCCTTTCGATTCTAGAGTCCGCCTCCACAACTCTAACTTCCTATTAACCCCCGCCCGGCTATCATCGACTAGCACCACATCATCCGCAAAGAGCATACACCATGGGATATCTCCTTGTATATCCCCTGTGACCTCATCCATCACCAAAGTAAAAAGATAAGGGCTCAAAGCTGAACCTTGGTGCAGTCCTATTTTAATTGGAAAGTCATCGGTGTCGCCATCACTTGTTCGAACACTTGTCACAACATTATCGTACATATCCTTAATGAGGGTGATGTACTTTGTTGGGACTTTGTGTTTCTCCAAGGCCCACCACATGACAAATTTGAAAGCCTAGAGAAAATGAACCACAAGTACTAATCAATCGAACCAAGTCACTGTGTACTCATCATTCTTCATCATGCCAATTGGCTAATTGTGTCCATAAATTAGATAATACCGGGTAGTTGCCGAAATTAAACCATTAACGACTACAAGTCCACTTCCCAGTTGACCAATGTGCGGGATGTGGATGTTCAATCTCCTCGTGAAGTTTCAAAATGAAAAGGCTATAGCAAACAAGTCCAGTCCTAGATACCTATTGAGCAATAATGTCATTAGACAAACCAATTTGTAATCTTCATTCATGGAAAAGGAAAACCCATTGAAGTTATACAATCTCACAATGTTTTTATGATTCAAACAGTAAAGAATAGCTTAAACATTGTTGAAACTGCACCGAAAACTCCAACGCTGAATCAGCTCAACATTATTCGGGAAAAACAGTAATAGAAACAGAGAAATTACAATTGGTAATTTCTAGTGCAGTGGCACACTTCCACCTTCTACTGTTAATATTCTCTGAGTATTTTGCCGTATGGTCTCAGTCTAAGAGGCCAGTGGTTCAAATACCTCCCATAGCAGCAAATGCTTAACCACATCTAGCTTACCAAACCATTGGAAATATTCTTTACTATCAATGGACATGTGAGGGGGAGTAGAAACAGAGACATCTGGCTTCTAGCTCATAGCCATATTTCTATAAACATACGAGCTAGATAATCACTAACAAAACTAATTTAATCAAATTCATGCCGTAGAATCCTCAAGCAAGGGATCGTACATACATCATCTTATTCATTCCTACTTTCTTAGTTCCTTAAGAGATTTTTTTAAAACTGCGTCACTTTGGATGATAATATGTTACTGCTAAAACTAAAATAAAATAAAACAGTAATTAAAGCAGTTTGTTATGATGAATCTAGTCATGTCACTTTGATCATGTTTTCAGTATAAAGTATTAACCATCTATGGTAGACAAATTGAAAAAATTAGACGGCACACAAAGCACACATGTAGTTTAGACTAGATAAACTATACTAGTGGCTAATGGACAGCTATATACATGTAGGTTAGACAAACTATTCTCAGTTAAATATGACCAATTAGTATTGGCTAATCAGAAGAGAGAAGTTTTCTAGAGTTATTCTCAAGCTCTTTCCACGCCATGTATAACAAAATAAAACATGCTCATACTAATAAACCTGGCAATATAGGTGATCATCAATATCCAAATTAAATAAACACAGCCTGAAAATATAAATGAACTCAATTTTTTGGGAAAAAATGGACTTGGCACTCACATCAGGACCCCCCCCCCCCCCCCCCCCCCCCGCCCCCTACAGGCTACAAGTAATAAAATGAACAATTGTTTTGTATACATATGAAACAAAGATGTTGTTATGGATTTAAAATTATTGGCAAGATCTGACAAGTCAGGAATATAGAATAGCAAAGTAACTATCTTTAAGCCTCCAAATGTACAAATTGAACTATATATTTGACATTTAGTTGGTTCAAGCTAATTTTCATGCAGTTGTCTTCAACTTCCAACTTTTATGTATCTCATGTTTAGAGCAAAAATTCAATGCTTCACTAAACTGATTGAGAGAGTTCAGCTACCTCTAACTTGACCATATTGTCCAACGATAAAGATAATGATAATGATAATAATGTGAGAATATTAAAAAGAACTTTGATACATAATTATTGACAAATGAGGTAGCCCCTCCCTGCTTCGATCACAAAAGCCACAATATAGTGGAATGTTGACAGCCAATAAACTGGGTACAGAAGCAGAAATGGTGTCACAATTAAACTAGATACCGGTAAAAGGAACTTTTCTAAATCATAAGCATTACATTAAACTCCTCTACATAGTAACAGGACATAATACTACGGAACAACATCTAGATACTGGTAAAAAAAATACTTTTCTAGATCATAACCGTTACATTAAACTCTTATACATAGTAACGGGACAGAATACTATAGAGCAACATCTCTAGCAGCAAAACAAGTGATTAATGGGACACTACTTGAAATTATTGGCTTAATACAAAAGGATATGGGGAACATTCCATCCACCAAACTATGGAAAAATTAACAGTTTTGTTATACCCGTGGTGTAAAGGCATGCTATTACCTGCAGCATAGATACTTTCAAATGGATGATGCCAAGACACCATGCCGGGTTCGGAAATTTTCTTGAACTTCAATGACTCAATCTGAACCATGAAAAGGCCGATAGTTGTATACAAGAACACCACATTATTGGACTCAGCAAACCCTAGAATCATTACAAACTCTCTCTCCAGCTCTGAATTCAGGGAAAGAAGCTTGTCCAGTTCAATAGTTCTTCCTAACACCCATGAAGCAACACCATCAGAAGCAGTATCCCTCTTCCATAATTGGGCGGTCGTCAAATCTGACAAGAAGAGTAAGCCGAGGCCGCCACCCTCTGCCCACATAGGCATGAAGCCCCCAGATCTGCAAACTGGAAACTTATCTACTGGTAGATGTATCACAGCTAGGCTCCGCCTACACAAATCAAGCTCAAGAATTACGCGCGAACTCCAAGTAAGCATCCAGTAAAGGGAATCCCCAGCCAGCACATCGGGCATGCACATCATATAAATGTACTCCTTGGATGGAAGCAGCGTTGAGATAAGATCACTCCATAGGCCGGTCTCCGACGAGTAAGTACATGCTCATGCTCGTGTATGATGTTCTTGTTTGTCTGAGCCTGCCAATACCACCTGGAAGTGGTGGGCCGGGGGAACCGCAAGGTGATGCTCGTCGCCGGCAACCGGGTCCCACACCAGGACCTGTTTCAGCTTCTGGTCGAACATCAGCATGAGGCCATGGCGGCATCCGAGGAGCTTGAGGCCGAAGCGGTCCAACAGCATGAAGCGGCCGGGCGGGACGCGGTTGGGAGGCTCCATGGTAGATTGGAAGGCGATGCGGTCAACATGTCGGCTGAAGAAGCCTAGGAGGGGAGGGGAGGAGGGTTGCGGCGGTGGTGGCGGCGGAAACTGCGGATGAAGCGGAGGTCGGAGACGAGGTGGCGCCAGCGCTTGCAGACGGCGGAAGCGTGAGGGAGGGATGAAGGCTGCGGGGGGAGACGGAGGAGGATTTCAGTGAGTAGGTCGTCGTCTTCCAGCGGCGGCGCCGCCGCCGGCGAGCGAGGGCATTGGCTGATGATGCTCATCTGGCTCTACTGGGCTCCTGGTTACTGGTGCGGGATTGAAAAGGGAATTATATTGACAAGCCCATGAGTGAAAACATTAAAGCCCACGAGGCAGACGGAAAGCCCAGGAAATTTACTTCAACGAATGCTAAGCTAAGGGTTGGCCCGTAACCTAAAGCTCTTGCTCGAATGATCATTTGAGATCTGAAGCTCTTGTTTCTGTAATCACTGATAGGACTGAATCATCATTTAATTATTATTCAAAATTCAAGCAAATATCAATGTATACACTTTTTTTTTGAGCTTAAGGTGGTCGATATTCACCGCTCAAATAGATAGAATAGAATTGACCCAGTTTATAAGGAAAACTGGGTCAAAAAACCATACAAACTGTAAAATGCCCTGTTTATGAGTAAAAACATGGCTAAAAAAACCATACAGACGAGACGACCCGCCGCCCACATGACGCAAGCCGACCAAATGCCACAACACACACCACCTGCTCCGGGGCCGCCACCTCGGCGTAGCAACCAGGACGAAGCTCCGCATTGCCCGTAGCCGAACCAGTCATGGTCGACGAGCCTGCTGTCCGCACAGCACAGGGATGCCACCAAATCCCACCTGCTCCAGGGCCGCTGCCCCGGCGTAGCAACCAGATCGACCTTCGCATTTTCCGAAGGAGATCCAGTCATGGTCGACGAACCCTCAGCCCGCGCAGTCTTTATCCAGGTCGCCACAAAATCCCATCTGTTCTGGGGCCGCCGTCCCGGCGTAACAACTAAATCGACCTTCGCATTGCCTAAAGGCGATCAAGTTGGGTCGACGAACCTTCTGCCCGTGCTGTCTTCATCCAGATCGCCACCCAGACCGCACAAGAAAACGAACCTATCTCATAGAGTCGTCGCAGCATGGGGGACCGAGGCCGCCGCCTCGGCTTCCACCACCGTCCGGGGCTGCCGCCCCGGGATCCGCCTCTCCCAACCATGGAGCCATCCCGCTCATCCATCGCGAACACGTCACACAACGAGGGCTCAAAAACTACAAGGCGACGCCTCCAACAAGGTAGTGACGCGTCACTGTTGCCCAATCCCGACGGAGCTTAGGTTTTCACTCAGAGATCGTCGGGCCGGGTCAAAACTCCACAACAATGCAAACAAGAAGGGAACGACACACAAAGGCGTCGCCGTCGCCGGCACCGACCGAGGTGCGTGCAAGGCTTTTGCCCGGATTTTGACTTTCCCGCAAAGCTCGAGGAGCAGCAAGATGGCGGAGTGCCTCCGTGGCCAACCGCCAATCTCCCCGCAGACGCCGCAACACCTCAAGCTGTGACGATTGCAAGCCGACCACATCCGCCACAGCCGCTGTTGCGGGGCTGCCGCCCCGGCTCTCTCGCCCGCTGGAGCACGCCGAGTCAAAGGATGAGAAGCTCAACACACCCAATCCACCATCCCTGCGTGTCTCCTCCTTCCTCGAGCTGGAGGCCTCCTCGTTGTCCCGCATGACAACCACCTAAAGCACCAGCCGCAGCGCCACTGGCGTCTCCATCGCCAGCTCACCGCCCCTGGCCCTTGCACGCCACGCCAAGGACCAGCACAGCTGCAGCACCCCGCGACCACCTGCGCCGCCGCCGCGACCCGCCCCCCATGCGCCAGCACCTCCGCCATGGCCAGGTCGTCCGATGCGCCCACCAACGCAAGCTGCCATCGCACCTCCTACTCCCTATGCCCCCGCCCTAACACAGACCACCTCGAGCACGGTTGTGAGGGCCTCCACCACGCCACTTCCTGGGACGCCGGCCGATGTCTTCCTCAGCAAGAGCCGTCAGCCTGAGATGCGCGCCCGAGCCTGGGACCTGAAAGGAAACGCCCCACCGCCACCTTCATAGGGCTGGTACGTGTCAAACGTATCTATAATTTTTTTTGATCCATGCTTGTTTATTACCATTGTCACATGTTTTTACTATCTTATTATATCATTTTTAGGCATTTTATTGGACTAACCTATTGAGAAGATGCCCAGTGTCAGTTCCCTGTTTTTGCTGTTTTCTGTTTCAGAAAATCCATTTCTGGAAATATCCTCAGAATTGCACGAAAATTTACGGAGATTTTTTATTTGCCACAACGAAGCCAAAGACCGGAGGGCGACTTGAGGGGCCACCCAGGGACCAGGGGCAGTCCCTGGCCACGGTCCCACCTGGACCCACGGGTGGGACCCGCCCCTTCCCCCTGGGCGCCGCCTCGCCCCCCTCCGGTGCTTATAAAAACACAATTAACCTAACTTTGTTGGGGGCAGTGATTATTTTCCACGAACTCGACCCGAAGCCGCCGCCATGTCGAAACCTAATTCGGGGTAATTCTGAAGTCAATCCCAACACCCTGCCGGAGGGGAGATCGATCCCGGAGGGCTCTACATCGCCATGCCTTCCGCCGGGATGATACTTGAGTAGTTCCACCTTAGACTACGGGTCCATGGATGTAGCTAGATGGTTGTCTCTCTCCCTTGTGCTTCATTGTTGATGATCTTGTGAGCTTCCTAACATGATCAAGATCAATTATTGTAATGCTATAGGATGTGTTTGCTGGGATTCGATGGATTATGAAGTTATGATCAGATTGTGAATGACTCTTATATGTTAATTTATGTTCTTGCATGCTCGCTGATGTGCGTAATTATTTTGGCTAAGTAATTATTTATATCTCCAAGAGAGAGTATTTATGCTAGATGGTAGGTTCATGCCCCCTTTTGTGCTAGGCTTGAGTGACAGAAACATGCAAAGCCGAGGGTGTGATGTTGCTACTAGGGGTAAAACAGCGGTATTTATGTCTATGTGATTATAAACATTGCTTACATCATGCACTTTACTTAATGCAATTATCTGTTGCTTGCAACTTAATAGCGACGGGAGACAGGCTGGATAATGATCCCTAGGTGGATGACGGTCTTTGTTATTTGTCGTCATGCCTACATGAATATTATCATGAACTCTTTGATTTGGCTAGATTAAGTTTGTGTCATAATCTTGTCAAATGCCTAGCTGTAATTCGTTTACCCGTCATATGAGTATTTTATCTTATGGAGAGACACCACTAGTGAACCCATGTCCCCCGGTCTATTTTTCCATTGATTACAACACCGTTTACTTGCTTCTCATAATCATTTGCTCGCTGGTCCGTTTCCATATTTTATCTACTTCACTATACATTAAACCGCTTTGAAGGGCGGCTGGGGCGATGCGGGTGAAGGGCGGGAGGGGGGGGGGGGAGGTGGCCTCCGCCACCGGCTAAGGTTTCCCCCCGGGTCACCAGAGGAGGGCGACGCGAAGGGGTGGGGGACTCCAGTTCAGTCCAGATTTTCTTGTAGCTATACACATTATTTGTAAGAGCTTTATTGAATAACAAATATCTTTTGGCCAAATTTGTTGCTTAATCAGGGAACTACCAAGCAAAAAAAAAATCTTCATGCCGTTGAAAGCATGTCGGCGTCAAACAAAGCCATACCATAGTTCTAAAGAAAATCATATACCAATAATTCAAATAAAGGGATAAGGTGGAATTCGATATATATTAAGGCTACCCAGTACAGTTTGTACATGGTGCTAAATGCTCAGTAAGGCTGTTAGACTGATAGCGTGTACGTGCGTTTTCTGTTGAAGCAACGTTTCTGTTTTCGTAAGTTTAGGAAGTTAGCTAAGCAATGAGATCGATGTATGCTTGGTGGTAATCATAATGAGATGAACTTGTGACTTTCAGAGATTAGCTAGATGCAATCGATCTCTGCCGCAAGCTCTAATCCCATGAGCTTGCTTTTGGGGATCGTAGGCTTGCTTTTCGAGGAACCGGCAGCGGCGACGGAGCCGAGAGCGGTCATGACTCATGTCTCATGCGGACCTTTTTGGGAATAAAACTAACGTCATGCGCACCTTTTTTCTTGGGGTTAAATTAACGTCTGTACTCAGGATTCGAACTCGCGGTGTATTCTTGCGAAGGCCGTATGATAGATTCCATCGTACGGTTACTCACGGCTGAGAGATATATCCGATGGATAGAATTTTGTTTTTATCTCAGAATTAACGTGGAGGCTCATATGGTGCCTCCAATTAGTAAATATAAGATTTCATTTGCTTTGATATTTCCTTGCATGATGAGGTTTGCCTATGGTCGTCTTACGCAATCATTTCTTCAATCATACGTTTAGGAGTTGTATTTCAAATATTGCATCTGGTTGTATTGATTGAATCTAGACAGATGCTCACTAGGGTACGCAGTTTTTTCCTTATATGTATGACATGTGCATAGCATTGAGGAAATATATATGATAATAAGGAATGTGCTGCCGTGGCAACTCTGCTGGACGAATTGGTGCTGGTGCACAACATTCATGCCACTAGGAGCTGTATTTTGACAAACAACCAGGACAGTCAGTTGGGATTGATCATAGGTTACATGTTTTCAGTTGTCCAATTTGAGAAACATTTTCACATTTATGACTCTCTTTTTTTAAAGAAGGTTGAACCCCCGGACTCTGCAACCCATTTATGATTATTCATTGATATTGCCAACCGTGTTGCTACCGGAATTGATGGTATGCGTTGTTACCTTTCTAAAACTGGACATTTTGGCATGTTTAAATGTTTTGTCATCCCTTTTTCCATGTGCCACGTATATTTATTATGATTATATTCACGGATGTGGCGAAACAAGCTGAGATCATATCTGGTAGTTTGGCTGTTGAAACACCAAGATTAGACTGCGAAATTTGTGTCTTGTTACTTTGCTAACCCTTCATGTGTGATGAGCTACTTCTGCCGCCACACCTTGCATAATCGACTGACAACTCCAGCCAATTATCTACAACTGCATGCTTATGCATAATACACTTCACCTTACTGTTGTACCTGTACCCTGTCATCTTATATTAGATGCATGCATTTGTGAAGATAGAAATATTCTTGCTGATGATTGAACTTACCTATGATGCTTCCAAATAGGACATATCTTTTAAAATGCAAAAATATATATGTCATCTTTTGTTATTATGTCATGAAAATGAACGGGCGTGCTTTTATGGTCTAGTATGCGTGACAACTCACAGAGAATATTTCCAGATTCGCAAAATCACTGTCATGAATGAGTAGCCAGCTCAGCCTGAGGAGTGCAAAGCAGCACCTCGGCTTTCCACCGCTATAAAAACTCGATACATATATGGTGAGCCAGATCTGCCTACCTCTCCTCCCCCATCCTCCTCCGATCCAGAAAGGTGTTAGGTGTGGCAATGGCGCGGATCTGCCGCATCAAGGGCAAGGAGGCGCGTCAGGTGTGTTTCTCTAAGCGTCGTGCTAGGTTGTTCAAGGAGGCCAGGGAGCTGGCAATCCTGTGCGGCGCGGAGGTGGCCGCAGTCATCTTCTCCCCCGATGGAAAGGCCCTCTCCTTTGGCCACCCCACCGTCGAGGCCGTCCTCAAGCGCTTCACTCCAACCGGGGCGGAGGGTGGAGGACGGGGAGGTGCATGCATAGGAGAAGCCAACAAGAAGCTGGCGGAGCTGAGGGCGTTGCTAGACGCGGAGAAGGCGCGGAAGGAACGTGCGGAGGCGGCCATGGAGAAGGAGCTCGCCGTGGCAAACCCCATGGCGGTCTGGCTGGAGGCCGACATCCGTGACTTGGGGGAGGAGGAGCTGATGGCCTACGCGTCCGCACTCTCGGAAGTGCACAAAGTCACCGCAAGCACCAACCAGACGTTCGAAGATACCCTCAACCGTGCGATGGCATCCAGGGCCCGCTCCTCCGACAACAATCAGGTACAAGTGCAACCGCCGCTGCAGCAGCAGTTCCTCGCCAATGACGGTGCTGAGTTTGTGGATCAGTTCGGTGCAGGCGGCGGCTTCCCCGGCCCCTACTGAGAAGAAGTTGAGATCCAGAAAGAGTACGAGTTCATTGTTCCCATTTGTTCTTCGCATTTATGCATGGATGGGTGCTTGCGGTCATGAACGGCTCACATGAACTCGAAAATAAATCGGACGCTAGCTGGTTAGCTTCGATCATGTATCCTAGTTTAGTTTATTTGTCTCGATTGGTGGCTATCCTAAGTCATATGCATCTAGGAGATGATGATCAATGCATATGTAATCGTGTTGCGGTGCATAGGCTCTGGCTCGGGCAACGCGGCGGATTATGTTTTATTATCGGTGTAAGGGCTTGTAACGTGTTGCTCCAAATTAATGAAAATACAAGCTTTTTTATTAATTCGTCCTATCTAGCAACATTGCAAAGGTACGCATCCAGTGCACTCTTAATTTACCTGCCATGCTATAGGTTGTCACCTGTTGGTCGGTACCTCCCACTGCATTTATCTCTGATTTTGGACGAGGCCATTAGCTGCACGCCTTGTTCAGGGAACACATTTTGTTTTGCGACGATGCACGCATTTTTTTTAGGGAACAAGATCCTAACATGAAGCCTTTTACATACATGCATCGCTATGTAGAGTTTACGAAGTATCCAAAGTGAAAGATAATAGAACTTGAAGTTTCTCAGAAAAAAACAAAAAAAGACCTCGGATGCAAGACCAGATACAACCTCCAACGATGAAGACTTCGGGGTATCCACTAATGCTCTTGAACAAGAGAAAAAACTTTTTGGTACCAAGCACGAGAAAGAATGTTTCTGGATCTTGAATGGAAGTGTTTCCGTTTAAACTTCTTGTCCCAATTAACTAAATTATGTTCCGTTTAAAACTGTGAAGAGTACAAATATTTTTGAGGGTATGGCGATATTGCAGAGGCTCGCTAGCTAGGGTTCCGCCCGAGGCGACCGCCGCCGCCGGCACCGCGTCCGGCCTCTCCCTCCCCTACCCCCCCCCCCCCCCTACCCCTCCTCCCCTCTACCCCTCTCCCGCGTCCGCGCCGCCCCCGCGGCGGCCGGCGCGGGCTCTATTCCTCCTCCCTCCAGCTCCCTCCCCCCGCAGCTCTCCTCCCGCCGCCGTCGGCGTAGGCCACCGAGCTAGGCTCGGGCGGCGGCGGTGGCGGCCTTCCTCTACCCACGGTCGGTGGGAGTTGCGCGGGGCGACGATTTCCGACGGCGGTGAAGCTCGGCTGGTGGCGGTCCGATGACCTGGTGGCGGTGACCGGCGGCGAGCGAGGTGGTGGCGCTACCTCTTGGTGGCGGGGCGGTCTGGTGGCGCTGGGTGGCCGGCGGCGCGCCCCCGGCCCAGATTTGGGCCACTAGGGCCCCATCTGGGTCCTAGCGGGCCGGCTCCGGCGCGGCCACGATGCCTCCTGTGCGGGGATGCGGAGGAGCGGCTTGGACAGGGGGCGGCGATGCCGACGGCGTGCCTTCTGCAGCGCGAAGGCGGGAGCTTTATGGGCCTCCGAGGGCCCGGCCGGGCCTGTGGGCACATGGGCCTGGTATGCTCCTGCTATTGTGTCCGGTCGGTTACCTTCGTTGACGGTGGAGGTTGGGCCCTCCCGCGTGCCGACGGTGCTGCTGCCCCTAGTCCCGGCTCCTCTTCTTCGTTGTGCAGGCCCCTCTTCACGGTGCCGTGGTGAGACGGCGTGGGAAGCTTCAAGACCGTGTTGGCGCACGGTGGTGGACGGTTTGGTGGCGAGCTCCGGAGCGCCCGAGGTGAAGATTGGGATCGGGAGAAATCCCTGTCGGCCTGGCTGACACCGACGCGGTGGCGCCTGTGGGTGCCGCCTGACCTTCCTGGAGGGCGTCGGGGGCTACCCTTCCTTGCTCCTCGCCGCGTACCGGGGGAAACCCTTAGCAGCAACGTCGTCATCGTCGCGTCCCTTCTTGGAGGTGATGATTGGTACCGGCGTTTCGGAGTCTAGGAGCTTGGTGGGAGATCTCCGGTGGGCGCAGCGGTCGTGAGGCTTCTCCGTTTTTGTTGATCCGCCGTTTCCGGCATTTCTTTCTTTTATATTTTCTCTCTCTTTTCTTTTGGGTGTGAGTGTGCTTCTTCCGCCCCAGCACCATCCGTTTGTTGTATCGGGGTTGTTGCTTTATCTATAAAGTGTGGCAAAAGCCTATTTCTTCAAAAAGTACAAATATTTTTCATGTGAGTGGGAGAAACGTGTTTATACAGTCGATGAGTCGAGAAAACGAGCTGAGATGAGAATTCCGGTGTGCTTGTTGAGCAAGCACGTCTAAGGCTGCAAGTGGGAGCAGGCCATCCGCGGCGCCGCTTTGCCAAGCCCACTTATCTATGTATGCGCCTGCGGCGTGGTCTGAAAATAAGTGTATAAGCGGGCAGGCCCGCGGTAGCCGCGTATCCCGCATAAGACTCGCATGGCGGAGGGGATCGCGAGTGAGGTGCGCTGCCGCCGCTGTAGCACTGCCATGTAAGCTGGTGCGGCCTGTCCGTGGCGCCGGCTGCAGGCATAGTAGAGGTCCACGCGCAGCCGCATCCTGCCACCGGTGATGGTCACACGCATGGACGCGCGGGCCGACTCCAGGACCGCCCGCGTGATGCCTCTGTCGCCCCGGCGCGGCGCCGCCGGTGCGCGAGGTCGCGGTGGATGACAGCGAAGTAGGACGGGCAATTCCATCGTGGTCTCGACGACGCGTTGTGCGCCGCCCGTTGCAGCGGCGAGAGTGGTGGCAGGCAGGCGAGGTAGGAGGCGCACCAGAGCGCCGCAGTGGCGGGCGGCGGCGCCACCCCGTCGGTGTCGACGCGGCGGAGGGCAATGATGATGACGGAGGAGAAGGCGGCAATGGTGGAGACGACGAGGGACGGACACCTCCCAACGTGGGCAACACGGCAGCCGACTCGGGAGCTAAGCTGTTGTCGCATGCGGACATACGCGGGCGCCGCGTTTGTGCGATCAATGTTTGCGGGCTTCATCGGTTGTCCCGCTAATTGATTGCGGACATATGCAACTAATTTGCGGGCTCCGGCATCATGTTCCACTTGCAGCCCTAAGCACGTCGTGGTGCTCATCTGAACTCTCTCCGCGATCGGGTTCTTCCTGCTCACATATCCAAAATCATCCTTAAGAATTCTGAAGAGAAAAATAGAAACTTTTTGAATATTCAAATCGAAGTACTTGCCTACCCTTAGATTTCTTGACCCCACTAAATTTTGGTTCGACTTTGCCCCTGACCAAAATTCTACTGACAGCGTGCACACTATATATAGACCTTAATTCTCATACGCGTGCCAGCTCGCAGAGTATATACAGCAGGTGAACAGATGGGAATTTGCACGCGCGCTGCCATGAATGAGTTGCCAACTCAGGATGAGGAGTGCAAAGCTGCACCTCACCTCTCCACCGCTATAAATACTCGATCGAGAGCCAGCGATCTGCTCTCGTCCCCCTCCTCCTCCTCCGATCCAGAAAGTTTGTATTTCAGGTGTGGCAATGGCGCGTCGGGTGTGCTTCTCGAAGCGCCGCGGCGGGCTGTTCAAGAAGGCCAGCGAGCTGGCAATCCTCTGCGGCGTCGAGTTGGCCGCCATCACCTTCTCCCCCGCCGGCAAGGCCTTCTCCTTCGGCCACCCCTCCGTCGAGGCCCTCCTCGAGCGCTTCGCTCCGACCGGGGCGGCCGTGGACGGGGGAGGACCGGAGGAGCAGACGAGAAGCAGCTGGCGGAGCTGAGCCGCCAGTACGAGGAGCTGAGGGCGCTGCTGGACGCCGAGAAGGCGTGGAAGGAGCGCGTGGAGGCGGACATGGCGAAGGAGCGCGCCGCGGAGAACCCCATGGCGGCGTGGCTGGAGACCGGCGCCGTGTGCGACATGGGTGAGGAGGAGCTGATGGCCTATGCGGCCGCGCTCGCGGAGGTGCAGGCCGCCCTCGCCAATCAGGAGCTCCAGGACGTCCTCAACGACAGCCGCACCATGGCGGCCAGGGCCGACTCCTCCAACAACAACCAGGTTCGTCCGCCGCGCTGGGTTTGTGGATCAGTTCGGTGCAGGCAGCAGCAGCAGCAGCGCCAACCACAACGTCGCATATATGGACATGCAGATTCAGCAGCAAGTGGCGATGGCCATGGGGAGGCTGCCGCTGCCAGGGTTCGCGGCGCCGGCATGGAGATGATGCTGCAGCAGGGGTTCTCGTATTCCCCACCGTCCCCTAGCCCCCTACTGAGAAGAAGTTAGATCCAGACAGAGTACGGGTTCAATCTACCCATTCATTGTTTGCTATCAAGTATGGATCCTCGTTTTGGTTTGTTTGTCTCCATTGGTCACTATCCTTAGTCATGCATATGCATCTAGGTGACGAGTGCATGATCCACCTATTTGGATGAGCAATGCATATGTAATCGTGTTGTTGTCATCACATGTCGCGTTGCGGTGAGTAGGCTCTTGCTCGTGCAACGCGGCAGATTATATATGTTTGATTATCGGGGTAACGGCTTGTAATGTGTCGCTCCAAGTTAATGAAAATATATACAAGCCTTTTGCTGCAGGGGCGTCGATGGTGGAGGCAGAAGCGGGGTCCGAGACGAGGCTGCGCCAGCGCTTGCAAACGGCGGAGGCGTGAGGAAGAGAGGACGGCTGCGGGGGAAGGCGGAGGAGGGTCTCCGAGAGCAGGTCGTCCTCTTCCAGCGGCGGTGCCACCGACGAGCTGGAGGAGCGGTGTAGGATACTCATCTCGCCGCTCATACCGCCCATCGTTATACGAGTTTTTTTCCAGGGAATCGTTACACTGAAGTGAAGAACTGAGTATATCACGCTGCCATTGAGAAGCCCAGACGAAAGCCTATGATAACTGCTGCTTTTCTTAAAAAAATGTTCTAACAAAACATCTACGAAAATACCTAAAAAAAACATACTCCAAAAAGTTTATGACAAAATGTTCTTTTAAAGGACCCCCTAAGTATTTGCACTTTTGTTGACACTTGTGTATGCCTGCACATAGAGTACAGAAATTTGTGTGTTGGGGAGAGACGTAGAAAATAGAACCTCGGAATTAACATGGAGGGAAACAACCACGATATCTGAGCTAGGTCGCTATGATCAGTCCATGCCAATAACAGTAACCATTGGTGCTTGCGGCTGCCATTGCTAGGAGGCAATCCCCTCCCACATCCAGAAATAGCAGCCTCCAAATTGTTGAGCAAATCATAAATCTCTTTTGCGAAGAGAGCATTGGAATTATGTTCCGTTGAGGGCAGAATGGGTGTGATCTTCTCTCGGCGAGGCCGAAGCCGCCGCCGACGCAACAGGGCAGGGCAGGGCGAGAGGAATATAACGGCAATATATTTAATTCCATTGTAACGACGTTCCAATACAATAATTAAGGCTGACTACAAGTCGAATCTGAAATCAAGAAGACTCAGAACAAATCCAAACCAATCAAGATGCTATACCGAGTATTCCCTAAAAGAATGCTCTACCGAGTAGCAAATATGACAAATTATAGCATGGCTTGAGCTAGGTGAAAAGGGTCCAGTTACTGAAATACTGAATCTTGTGGACAAGCAGAGATCAGTGTCTATACTGGAGATTTCACCCTAATCTCATCATAACATTTGAAATATGCTACAGATTCTTCATCCATCTATCAAATATCAAGTGCTAGTTAACACAGTGATGATTTTTGTTTCCAATCTTACTCTCTCTTTCAATGGTAATATTTTACATTTAATATCCGTTCCAAACAAAAAATAGCAAATGCAGGAAGGCTTTATGTGCCTAGTTTTTCTTCAGCCAAGTGTCATTTCTGAAGAGAATGTCCTCATTTGCTTTGCAGTAGCATTTTTTTTGTTCATTTCTCATAGCTCGTGGATAGAAAAGGAAGAGTTCCTTCTACATGAGCATATTGCTTCCATGGACAAGAAATTTGCTTATATGAATTGTAAACTAAGATTGACGCATGATTGCTCTCTGTACCTGAATACTGGACTGCAGTGTATAACTTCTTCACTATGCAAAACTTAATCTCTTCTGCGTTAACCGTTAAGCATAACTGAACAGAATATAAGCAAAACGGACACAGTGATAAGAGCACACCCACACACAAAAATGTTAGCAAAACATCATCAGGCAGACAACCATGCTGCTTTAACGTGCTTTGTTGGAAAGCCTAGAGAAAATGAACCACAAGTACTAATCAATCGAACCAAGTCACTGTGTACTCATCATTCTTCATCATGCCAATTGGCTAATTGTGTCCATAAATTAGATAATACCGGGTAGTTGCCGAAATTAAACCATTAACGACTACAAGTCCACTTCCCAGTTGACCAATGTGCGGGATGTGGATGTTCAATCTCCTCGTGAAGTTTCAAAATGAAAAGGCTATAGCAAACAAGTCCAGTCCTAGATACCTGTTGAGCAATAATGTCATTAGACAAACCAATTTGTAATCTTCATTCATGGAAAAGGAAAACCCATTGAAGTTATACAATCTCACAATGTTTTTTATGATTCAAACAGTAAAGAATAGCTTAAACATTGTAGAAACTCCACCGAAAACTCCAACGCTGAATCAGCTCAACATTATTCGGAAAAAACAGTAATAGAAACAGAGAAATTACAATTGGTAATTTCTAGTGCAGTGGCACACTTCCACCTTCTACTGTTAATATTCTCTGAGTATGTTGCCGTATGGTCTCAGTCTAAGAGGCCAGTGGTTCAAATACCTCCCATAGCAGCAAATGCTTAATCACATCTAGCTTACCAAACCATTGGAAATATTCTTTACTATCAATGGACATGTGAGGGGGAGTAGAAACAGAGACATCTGGCTTCTAGCTCATAGCCATATTTCTATAAACATACGAGCTAGATAATCACTAACAAAACTAATTTAATCAAATTCATGCCGTAGAATCCTCAAGCAAGGGATCGTACATACATCATCTTATTCATTCCTACTTTCTTAGTTCCTTAAGAGATTTTTTTAAAACTGCGTCACTTTGGATGATAATATGTTACTGCTAAAACTAAAATAAAATAAAACAGTAATTAAAGCAGTTTGTTATGATGAATCTAGTCATGTCACTTTGATCATGTTTTCAGTATAAAGTATTAACCATCTATGGTAGACAAATTGAAAAAATTAGACGGCACACAAAGCACACATGTAGTTTAGACTAGATAAACTATACTAGTGGCTAATGGACAGCTATATATATGTAGGTTAGACAAACTATTCTCAGTTAAATATGACCAATTAGTATTGGCTAATCAGAAGAGAGAAGTTTTCTAGAGTTATTCTCAAGCTCTTTCCACGCCATGTATAACAAAATAAAACATGCTCATACTAATAAACCTGGCAATATAGGTGATCATCAATATCCAAATTAAATAAACACAGCCTGAAAATATAAAAGAACTCAATTTTTTTGGGAACAAATGGACTTGGCACTCACATCAGGACCCCCCCCCCCCCCCTACAGGCTACAAGTGATAAAATGAACAATTGTTTTGTATACATATGAAACAAATATGTTGTTATGGATTTAAAATTATTGGCAAGATCTGACAAGTCAGGAATATAGAATAGCAAAGTAACTATCTTTAAGCCTCCAAATGTACAAATTGAACTATATATTTGACATTTAGTTGGTTCAAGCTAATTTTTCATGCAGTTGTCTTCAACTTCCAACTTTTATGTATCTCATGTTGAGAGCAAAAATTCAATGCTTCACTAAACTGATTGAGAGAGTTCAGCTACCTCTAACTTGACCATATTGTCCAACGATAAAGATAATGATAATGATAATAATGTGAGAATATTAAAAAGAACTTTGATACATAATTATTGACAAATGAGGTGGCCCCTCCCTGCTTCGATCACAAAAGCCACAATATAGTGGAATGTTGACAGCCAATAAACTGGGTACAGAAGCAGAAATGGTGTCACAAAAACTAGATACCGGTAAAAGGAAGTTTTCTAAATCATAAGCATTACATTAAACTCCTCTACATAGTAACAGGACATAATACTACGGAACAACATCTAGATACTGGTAAAAAAAATACTTTTCTAGATCATAACCGTTACATTAAACTCTTCTACATAGTAACGGGACAGAATACTATAGAGCAACATCTCTAGCAGCAAAACAAGTGATTAATGGGACACTACTTGAAATTATTGGCTTAACACAAAAGGATATGGGGAACATTCCATCTACCAAACTATGGAAAAATTAACAGTTTTGTTATACCCGTGGTGTAAAGGCATGCTATTACCTGCAGCATAGATACTTTCAAATGGATGATGCCAAGACACCATGCCGGGTTCGGAAATTTTCTTGAACTTCAATGACTCAATCTGAACCATGAAAAGGCCGATAGTTGTATACAAGAACACCACATTATTGGACTCAACAAACCCTAGAATCATTACAAACTCTCTCTCCTGCTCTGAATTCAGGGAAAGAACCTTGTCCAGTTCAATAGTTCTTCCTAACACCCATGAAGCAACACCATCAGAAGCAGTATCCCTCTTCCATAATTGGGCGGTCGTCAAATCTGACAAGAAGAGTAAGCCGAGGCCGCCACCCTCTGCCCACATAGGCATGAAGCCCCCAGATCTGCAAACTGGAAACTTATCTACTGGTAGATGTATCACAGCTAGGCTCCGCCTACACAAATCAAGCTCAAGAATTACGCGCGAACTCCAAGTAAGCATCCAGTAAAGGGAATCCCCAGCCAGCACAGCGGGCATGCACGTCATATAAATGTACTCCTTGGATGGAAGCAGCGTTGAGATAAGATCACTCCATAGGCCGGTCTCCGACGAGTAAGTACATGCTCATGCTCGTGTATGATGTTCTTGTTTGTCTGAGCCTGCCAATACCACCTGGAAGTGGTGGGCCGGGGGAACCGCAAGGTGATGCTCGTCGCCGGCAACCGGGTCCCACACCAGAACCTGTTTCAGCTTCTGGTCGAACATCAGCATGAGGCCATGGCGACATCCGAGGAGCTTGAGGCTGAAGCGGTCCAACAGCATGAAGCGGCTGGGTGGGACGCGGTTGGGAGGCTCCACTGTAGATTGGAAGGCGATGCGGTCAACATGTCGGCTGAAGAAGCCTAGGAGGGGAGGGGAGGAGGGTTGCGGCGGTGGTGGCGGCGGAAACTACGGATGAAGCGGAGGTCGTAGACGAGGTGGCGCCAGCGCTTGCAGACGGCGGAAGCGCGAGGGAGGGATGAAGGCTGCGGGGATAGACGGAGGAGGATTTCAGTGAGTAGGTCATCGTCTTCCAGCGGCGGCGCTGCCGCCGGCGAGCGAGGGCATTGGCTGATGATGCTCATCTGGCTCTACTGGGCTCCTGGTTACTGGTGCGGGATTGAAAAGGGAATTATATTGACAAGCCCATGAGTGAAAATATTAAAGCCCACGAGGCAGACAGAAAGCCCAGGAAATTTACTTCAACAAATGCTAAGCTAAGGGTTGGCCCGTAACCTAAATCTCTTGCTGGAATGATCATTTGAGATCTGAAGCTCTTGTTTCTGTAATCACTGATAGGACTGAATCATCATTTAATTATTATTCAAAATTCAAGCAAATATCAATGTATACACTTTTTTTTTGAGCTTAAGGTGGTCGATATTCACCGCTCAAATAGATAGAATAGAATTGACCCAGTTTATAAGGAAAACTGGGTCCAAAAACCATACAAACTGTAAAATGCCCTGTTTATGAGTAAAAACATGGCTAAAAAAACCGTACAGACGAGACGACCCGCCGCCCACATGACGCAAGCCGACCAAATGCCACAACACACACCACCTGCTCCGGGGCCGCCACCTCGGCGTAGCAACCAGGACGAAGCTCCGCATTGCCCGTAGCCGAACCAGTCATGGTCGACGAGCCTGCTGTCCGCACAGCACCAGGATGCCACCAAATCCCACCTGCTCCAGGGCCGCTGCCCCGGCGTAGCAACCAGATCGACCTTCGCATTTCCCGAAGGCGATCCAGTCATGGTCGACGAACCCTCAGCCCGCGCAGTCTTTATCCAGGTCGCCACAAAATCCCATCTGTTCTGGGGCCGCCGTCCCGGCGTAACAACCAAATCGACCTTCGCATTGCCTAAAGGCGATCAAGTTGGGTCGACGAACCTTCTGCCTGTGTAGTCTTCATCCAGATCGCCACCCAGACCGCACAAGAAAACGAACCTATCTCATAGAGTCGTCGCAGCATGGGGGACCGAGGCCGCCGCCTCGGCTTCCACCACCGTCCGGGGCTGCCGCCCCGGGATCCGCCTCCCCCAACCATGGAGCCATCCCGCTCATCCATCGCGAACACGTCACACAACGAGGGCTCAAAAACTACAAGGCGACGCCTCCAACAAGGTAGTGACGCGTCACTGTTGCCCGATCCCGACGGAGCTTAGGTTTTCACTCGGAGATCGTCGGGCCGGGTCAAAACTCCACAACAACGCAAACAAGAAGGGAACGACACACAAAGGCGTCGCCGTCGCCGGCACCGACCGAGGTGCGTGCAAGGCTTTTGCCCGGATTTTGACTTTCCCGCAAAGCTCGAGGAGCAGCAAGATGGCGGAGTGCCTCCGTGGCCTACCGCCAATCTCCATATCATGCCGCAGACGCCGCAACACCTCAAGCTGTGACGATTGCAAGCCGACCACATCCGCCACAGCCGCTGTTGCGGGGCTGCCGCCCCGGCTCTCTCGCCCGCTGGAGCACGCCGAGTCAAAGGATGAGAAGCTCAACACACCCGATCCACCATCCCTGCGTGTCTCCTCCTTCCTCGAGCTGGAGGCCTCCTCGTTGTCCCGCATGACAACCACCTAAAGCACCAGCCGCAGCGCCACTGGCGTCTCCATCGCCAGCTCACCGCCCCTGGCCCTTGCACGCCACGCCAAGGACCAGCACAGCTACAGCACCCCGCGACCACCTGCGCCGCCGCCACGACCCGCCCCCCATGCGCCAGCACCTCCGCCATGGCCAGGTCGTCTGATGCGGCCACCAACGCACGCCGCCATCGCACCTCCTACTCCCTACGCCCCCGCCCTAACACAGACCACCTCGAGCACGGTTGTGAGGGCCTCCACCACGCCACTTCCTGGGACGCCGGCCGATGCCTTCCTCAGCAAGAGCCGTCAGCCTGAGATGCGCGCCCGAGCCTGGGACCTGAAAGGAAACGCCCCACCGCCACCTTCCTAGGCCTGGTACGTGTTAAACGTATCTATAAATTTTTTTTTGATCCATTCTTGTTTATTACCATTGTCACATGTTTTTACTATCTTATTATATCATTTTTAGTCATTTTATTGGACTAAACCTATTGAGAAGATGCCCAGTGTCAGTTCCCTGTTTTTGCTGTTTTCTGTTTCAGAAAATCCATTTCTGAAAATATCCTCAGAATTGCACAAAAATTTACGGAGATTTTTTATTTGCCACAACGAAGCCAAAGACCGGAGGGAGACTTGAGGGGCCACCCAGCGACCAGGGGAAGTCCCTGGCCACGGTGCCACCTAGACCCACGGGTGGGACCCGCCCCTGCCCCCTAGGCACCGCCTCGCCCCCCTCCGGTGCTTATAAAAACACAATTAACCTAAATTTGTTGGGGGCAGTGATTATTTTCCACGAACTCGACCCGAAGCCGCCACCATGTTGAAACCTAATTCGGGGTAATTCTGAAGTCAATCCCAACACCCTGCCGGAGGGGAGATCGATCCCGGAGGGCTCTACATCGCCATGCCTTCCGCCGGGATGATAGTTGAGTAGTTCCACCTTAGACTACGGGTCCATGGATGTAGCTAGATGGTTGTCTCTCTCCCTTGTGCTTCATTGTTGATGATCTTGTGAGCTTCCTAACATGATCAAGATCAATTATTGTAATGCTATAGGATGTGTTTGCTGGGATTCGATGGATTATGAAGTTATGATCAGATTGTGAATGACTCTTATATGTTAATTTATGTTCTTGCATGCTCGCTGATGTGCGTAATTATTTTGGCTAAGTAATTATTTGTATCTCCAAGAGAGAGTATTTATGCTAGATGGTAGGTTCATGCCCCCTTTGTGCTAGGCTTGAGTGACAGAAACATGCAAAGCCGAGGGTGTGATGTTGCCACTAGGGGTAAAACAACGGTATTTATGTCTATGTGATTATAAACATTGCTTACATCATGCACTTTACTTAATGCAATTATCTGTTGCTTGCAACTTAATAGCGACGGGAGACAGGCTGGATAATGATCCCTAGGTGGATGACGGTCTTTGTTATTTGTCGTCATGCCTACATGAATATTATCATGAACTCTTTGATTTGGCTAGATTAAGTTTGTGTTATAATCTTGTCAAATGCCTAGCTGTAATTCGTTTACCCGTCATATGAGTATTTTATCTTATGGAGAGACACCACTAGTGAACCCATGTCCCCCGGTCTATTTTTCCATTGATTACAACACCGTTTACTTGCTTCTCATAATCATTTGCTCGCTGGTCCGTTTCCATATTTTATCTACTTCACCATACATTAAACCGCTTTGAAGGGCGGCTGGGGCGATGCGGGTGAAGGGCGGGAGGGGGGGGAGGTGGCATCCGCCACCGGCTAAGGTTTCCCCCCGGGTCACCAGAGGAGGGCGACGCGAAGGGGTGGGGGACTCCAGTTCAGTCCAGATTTTCTTGTAGCTATACACATTATTTGTAAGAGCTTTATTGAATAACAAATATCTTTTGGCCAAATTTGTTGCTTAATCAGGGAACTACCAAGCAAAAAAAAATCTTCATGCCGTTGAAAGCATGTCGGCGTCAAACATAACCATACCATACTTCTAAAGAAAATCATATACCAATAATTTAAATAAAGGGATAAGGTGGAATTCGATATATATTAAGGCTACCTAGTACAGTTTGTACATGGTGCTAAATGCTCAGTAAGGCTGTTAGACTGATAGCGTGTACGTGTGTTTTCTGTTGAAGCAACGTTTCTGTTTTCGTAAGTTTAGGAAGTTAGCTAAGCAATGAGATCTATGTATGCTTGGTGGTAATCATAATGAGATGAACTTGTGACTTTCAGAGATTAGCTACATGCAATCGATCTCTGCCGCAAGCTCTAATCCCATGAGCTTGATTTTGGGGATCGTAGGCTTGCTTTTCGAGGAACCGGCAGCGGCGACGGAGCCGAGAGCGGTCATGACTCATGTCTCATGCGGACCTTTTTGGGAATAAAACTAACGTCATGCGCACCTTTTTTCTTGGGGTTAAATTAACGTCTGTACTCAGGATTCGAACTCGCGGTGTATTCTTGCAAAGGCCGTATGATAGATTCCATCGTACGGTTACTCACGGCTGAGAGATATATCCGATGGATAGAATTTTGTTTTCCATTAATCTATCTAACAAGCGTGCCCAGCTCATTAACTTCATCCGGCGTTTGGCCGGTATCATCCTCGCCCCTATAGGATGGAATAACCAAAGTCATGCATGCATGCAAGGATTTTCTTTCATCATTCGAAAATTTAAAACGAATTATCTCTTAAACCATTAATCGATTTGACGATCCGTTTTCACAGTTGGGTTCGTCTCGATGAGTACTTCAAAACAAGATCCCATCTTAATATGTTTTGGCGATCTTTTTTTTTCGTTGCCAGTTGCCAGGTTATAGTAGTGTAACTACCATATTATTTGTTAACAGTTACCATTCAAATAGTTCACAATTACCAGATAATATTTACATGTTTTTCCTCGTAGCGTTTATCTATATGACTAGAGAATGGGCATTTGATCCACTCTAAATACGACATAGCCATATTTCTATAAACATACGAGCTAGATAATCACTAACAAAACTAATTTAATCAAATTCATGCTGCAGAATCCTCAAGCAAGGGATCGTACATACATCATCTTATTCATTCCTACTTTCTTAGTTCCTTAAGAGATTTTTTTTAAAACTGCGTCACTTTGGATGATAATATGTTACTGGTAAAACTAAAATAAAATAAAATAGTAATTAAAGCAGTTTTTTATGATGAATCTAGTCATGTCACTTTGATCATGTTTTCAGTATAAAGTATTAACCATCTATGGTAGACAAATTGAAAAAATTAGACGGCACACAAAGCACACATGTAGTTTAGACTAGATAAACTATACTAGTGGCTAATGGACAGCTATATATATGTAGGTTAGACAAACTATTCTCAGTTAAATATGACCAATTAGTATTGGCTAATCAGAAGAGAGAAGTTTTCTAGAGTTATTCTCAAGCTCTTTCCACGTCATGTATAACAAAATAAAACATGCTCATACTAATAAACCTGGCAATATAGGTGATCATCAATATCCAAATTAAATAAACACAGCCTGATAAAATGAACAATTGTTTTGTATACATATGAAATAAAGATGTTGTTATGGATTTAAAATTATTGGCAAGATCTGACAAGTCAGGAATATAGAATAGCAAAGTAACTATCTTTAAGCCTCCAAATGTACAAATTGAACTATATATTTGACATTTAGTTGGTTCAAGCTAATTTTTCATGCAGTTGTCTTCAACTTCCAACTTTTATGTATCTCATGTTGAGAGCAAAAATTCAATGCTTCACTAAACTGATTGAGAGGGTTCAGCTACCTCTAACTTGACCATATTGTCCAACGATAAAGATAATGATAATGATAATAATGTGAGAATATTAAAAAGAACTTTGATACATAATTATTGACAAATGAGGTAGCCCCTCCCTGCTTCGATCACAAAAGCCACAATATAGTGGAATGTTGACAGCCAATAAACTGGGTACAGAAGCAGAAATGGTGTCACAATTAAACTAGATACCGGTAAAAGGAACTTCTCTAAATCATAAGCATTACATTAAACTCCTCTACATAGTAACAAGACATAATACTACGGAACAACATCTAGATACCGGTAAAAAATATACTTTTCTAGATCATAACCGTTACATTAAACTCTTCAACATAGTAACGGGACAGAATACTATAGAGCAACATCTCTAGCAGCAAAACAAGTGATTAATGGGACACTACTTGAAATTATTGGCTTAACACAAAAGGATATGGGGAACATTCCATCTACCAAACTATGGAAAAATTAACAGTTTTGTTATACCCGTGGTGTAAAGGCATGCTATTACCTGCAGCATAGATACTTTCAAATGGATGATGCCAAGACACCATGCCGGGTTCGGAAATTTTCTTGAACTTCAATGACTCAATCTGAACCATGAAAAGGCCGATAGTTGTATACAAGAACAATACATTATTGGACTAAGCAAACCCTAGAATCATTACAAACTCTCTCTCCTGCTCTGAATTCAGGGAAAGAAGCTTGTCCAGTTCAATAGTTCTTCCTAACACCCATGAAGCAACACCATCAGAAGCAGTATCCCTCTTCCATAATTGGGCGGTCGTCAAATCTGACAAGAAGAGTAAGCCGAGGCCGCCACCCTCTGCCCACATAGGCATGAAGCCCCCAGATCTGCAAACTGGAAACTTATCTACTGGTAGATGTATCACAGCTAGGCTCTGCCTACACAAATCAAGCTCAAGAATTACACGAGAAGTCCAAGTAAGCATCCAGTAAAGGGAATCCCCAGCCAGCACAGCAGGCATGCACGTCATATAAATGTACTCCTTGGATGCAAGCAGCGTTGAGATAAGATCGCTCCATAGGCCGGTCTCCGACGAGTAAGTACATGCTCATGCTCGTGTATGATGTTCTTGTTTGTCTGAGCCTGCCAATACCACCTGGAAGTGGTGGGCCGGGGGAACCGCAAGGTGATGCTCGTCGCCGGCAACCGGGTCCCACACCAGGACCTGTTTCAGCTTCTGGTCGAACATCAGCATGAGGCCATGGCGGCATCCGAGGAGCTTGAGGCCGAAGCGGTCCAACAGCATGAAGCGGCCGGGCGGGACGCGGTTGGGAGGCTCCATGGTATATTGGAAGGTGATGCGGTCAACATGTCGGCTGAAGAAGCCTAGGAGGGGAGGAGGGGTGCGGCGGTGGTGGCGGCGGAAACTGCGGATGAAGCGGAGGTCGGAGACGAGGTGGCGCCAGCGCTTGCAGACGGCGGAAGCACGAGGGAGGGATGAAGGCTGCGGGGGAAGACGGAGAAGGATATCAGTGAGTAGGTCGTCGTCTTCCAGCGGCGGTGCCGCCGCCGGCGAGCGAGGGCATTGGCTGATGATGCTCATCTGGCTCTACTGGGCTCCTGGTTAGTGGTGCGGGATTGCAAAGGGAATTATATTGACAAGCCCATGAGTGAAAACATTAAAGCCCACGAGGCAGACGGAAAGCCAGGAAATTTACTTCAACGAATGCTAAGCTAAGGGTTGGCCCGTAACCTAAAGCTCTTGCTGGAATGATCATTTGAGATCTGAAGCTCTTGTTTCTGTAATCACTGATAGGACTGAATGAACTGCACTTTTTGTTCTTTTGTTTTAGCTACGGGAGCACTATTTCTTGAGTTACGGATACCCTAAGGAAACAGTACCTCTGCATTCCACAGGATCAGATAAATCACACTTATCTGACCTTACACTTGATCTGATCATTGAGGGATGCAGCACTTTACTATTTCCTTGCAACATGAAATAGGTGTTTAATGTTTTTCCTCCTTGCAGTAAGCAACCACTGATGCCCACAAGTATAGGGGATCGCTAAAGTCTTCGTTGGGAAGTATTACCCAAATTTATAGTTCGACACGATGGGAACACAAGAATATCAATAAGACCTTAGCAATTGAGGCGTCACTCTCAACCACACATGTATATCAATAACTTGCAGCAGTAGTAGTGATGGCAGTAAAGGATTCAAGCGAGCAGAAATAAAACAGCAAAAGTAACAAGGATTTCCCAGTTTTCACCGGAAAAGTGAAAGTGTAACTCAGAGATTTAAAACGTAGGCATGAGGTGACAGCGGGGCGTTGCATGAATGAGATTGATCATATAATAAAGTAAAGCTAGCAATGGGGCTTTTTCTCTAACTCCGATATATGTAGGTATGTGTTCCTTAAATAGTTATGCGCACTAACAAAGAGAATTTGCACAACATCTATTGCCCTACCTGCCCATTTCATCGGGGCCAACTTGGAACTACAGGTAATTAAGGTCTACCCTTTCGTGAAGACCGGGACAATGCATTAACACTCCATGAACACATAGGATCCTCAAACTAGAACATCTCCCCCTTGTTTTCCCTAAACGTCACTTTTAGGGTTCGCAGGTTCAGTATAACAGCAGGTGATGCACTTTGCAGGTAAATACTAAACTCAATTATATGATGAAGCAAATAGGTTCAGTACTGAAATCATGCCACTCGGGCCCTAGTAGCAAGCATTAAACATAGCATAAGTGCACCAACACAATACAAAAGCATCCTCAAGATAAACCCTAAGATTATCGAACAACGGGTAGCATTACATGATCAATCTCATCCAATCCCCATCCACCTCACATGCCTACAGCAAACTACTCACACATGGTGATGGTGAGGGAGCTCATGGTTGATGGAGATGAAGGCGGTGATGATGGCGGTGAAGACGGCCTCCGGATCCCTCCGCCGGAGGAGAAATCCTGGATCGATCTGTCCCCGAAATGAAGATCGTGGTGGTGGCGGCGGTGTGTTTCGCGAAAGCTCCTCCTCCTCTAGGGCAAGTGTTTTTTCTCATATATAAAGGCGTGTGACGAGGTGTAGACTCGGCAAATCCCAAGGTTGTGTATCCTGGGTTGATTAAGGGGGAGAGAGTAGGAACGTTGGTGATCACGACGGCTAACAGGGGGCGAGTTTACCCAGGTTCGGCCCCTCGAGATGAGGTAAAGACCTACTCCTGCTTGTCTGGTATTATCGAGGTGGCTACAATGGCGAGATGGCAATCTCGCTAGGGTTTGCTTGTGTGTCTCTTAACCTAGGTGGCGCACCCTCCTGGCCCTTATATCACAGGCCAGGTCTCGGGTGGACGGTGCGGATTGCACATTACAGGATAAGGAAAGCCATCACCGGCCTAACCAGCTACTTGGGCCACACGGTACACTTCATGGGCTTCAATGGGCTTCCTTGGCGTGACCCAGGTACCACCACCGTGGGGTACCCGAAAGGTAGCCCCACGACAGTAGCCCCCGAGTGCTTAGTCGAATCGCAGAGTCGAGTAGAGGACTCCTTCCTCCGGGCACGCCACCTGGTTCCTTTACTAGTCAACCTTCGGCTACGATTGTCTTGAATAATCGGGTGCGCCTCATGATCTTCTTGACTCGCCAGCTTTCGACTGTCGTTGTCCTTAGTCATCGGGTGCGCGAACAGCGCTCCCGATGGGAGTAGCCCCCGAGATTAAGCTGAATTGCTTGCGATTGAGGTTAAACTCAATTTTTCTTCAGTCGAAAAGTCCGCTCCCGATGGGAGTAAAAAGATGACTCGAAATGCCCGAGTCAAAACTGGCCTTGCTCGACTTACTTTGTACTTAGCCTTGATGGCCTACTGAATCGTCTTAAACTCAGCTCTGAAAGCTTACTGGTTGGAGTCCTCTCGAATGATGAATTCGGGTGTCATCAGCTTTGTAAAGCTTACTATGTACATGTCTCACTCGAATGGATTGTCGAGTGCTCTACCAGATCGTTGGCTTACTTGATAAGAATCCATAGTGACGTCAGGGATGACATCAGTGATGACGCTTCCTGGCACACTCTGCGCCCGACGGGACGTGACGAAGTGGGGCCCACTGTCAAAGCGGCCGCCGTTGAATTTGGACCGTTGGGCGCGAAACTTTCGCGAAGTGATGATGACGCCTTGGTTCCCGTGCGTAGTGGAGGGTGACAGTTGCCCTCTCCGCGCGACACGTGGACGGCCGGATGGTTGCTTCGGGCTACGGTTCCGTGGATGACGGCTAGGATGAACTGCCCCCGCGGTATATAATTTTCACCGCGGCGTGGGAACAGTTCACCAAGCCCTCATTCCCGTCTTCTCCGCTGCCTCCTCTCCATTGCCATTTGCACCAAGATCTCCAGACGCTCTCCCCTCCTCCGCTAGCACCATGGGCCAGAAGAGGGCAAAGGGAGCAGAAGGCTCCACCGCCGGCGACGACGCCGGCATGAAGAAGTTGGAGGGCGATTGGGGGAAATCGTCCGTGAAGGCGGCGGAGCTTGACAACCTCCGGGAACAGGGATTGCTGCCGCCGACGAGCACAGCGACGACGCGCGCCCCCGGTAAGGATGTAATCCCCTCTCCTCGCGATGGGGAGCGCGTGTGTTTCGTGGAATTCCTTCCACGGGGCTTCGGGTTCCCCATCCACGATTTTGTTCGTGGTCTTCTTTTCGCTTATGGGATTCAGATCCATGATCTGAATCCCAACAGCGTCTTGAGCATCGCGAGTTTTATTGTGTTATGCGAGTGCTTTCTGGGGATCGCACCCAACTGGAACCTCTGGAAGTCGCTCTTCATGGTGCGACGGATGGTGGGCCGGTCGAAGCAGACGTTCCCTGTTGGCGGCTTCGAAATCCAGCTGCGGGGCGACACGTCCTTCTTCCAGCTGAAGAAATCTGACTCCGTCCAGAACTGGCGGAAGAAATGGTTCTACATCAAGTGGGACCAAGAAGGCCTTCCCGAGTTCGCCGCTGATCGACCTCTGCGAAGGACCAATGCCTGGTCGCACTCTCTGTCAAAGGAGGACAAGGAGTCGACCAAGCCACTGCTGGCGCTGCTCCGCGGGTTGCTGAAGACACTCGGACGCGAGACTGGTGGCATTCATCTTATCGTGACTTTCCACAGGCTGAGGGTGCAGCCGCTGCGTCGACGCGAACAACCAATGTGGGAGCTCGCAGTCGACACCTCACTTGATGATGCACAGATCGCGACTAAGGTGAGGAACATCACCAGCCTTCGGGTCGCCGATCCGTGCAACGTTAAGTGCCCGGTCGAACCATACGGGCCAAACAACCCCGTACCTGAGGTAAGCACCTTGAACTCTCTTTGCTTTGCTTTAGTCGAATGTTTTTCCTGACTCGCCTTTCTCCTCGCTGCTCGTCAGGATCGAAGGGCTTATGTGAGCCTTCCTCCGCTGATGGAGAACGGCCCTCACGACGAGGCCATGGTCGTCGAGCAGGACGACGATGAAGATGAACTCCCTTCTGCCCACTCGCCGAGTGAGGAAGTGGAGGAAAACGATGAAGACAATGAGCCGCTGCGGAAGCGGCGAAGACGGAAGAATGTCGACTCCACCTCGGGGTCGTCACCTTTGAAGGAAGTGGTTGTGGAGGACAAGGAAGCCAGCGAATCGTCCTCTGATGCGAGTGAGCCGGAGGATCCTCTGTCCGTGCCTCCACTAAATTCGGCGCCACCCGCTGCATTTGGGAAGATGGCATCTCCTCCCATGAGCAGCGAGGATGAAGATGTCAACAGGTAAGCCTTTGCGAGTACGCTCTCTTTTTTTGTCTTTGTTCTTCTTTCGACTCCCTGGACGCTTTTCTGAATTTCTGCTTCTTTATATAGCCATCACACTGGTGGTGCCGGCTCTCCACCTCACGATGAGGAACATCAGTCCGCGGCTGTCCTGGAGCGGACCACTGGGGCACCCGAAGAGGCGCCTGAGGCCAATAATCCCTTGACGTTGAAGACGTCAACCTCCACGAGGCCAGAAAGAGCTGCTGATGCGACTGCCGTGGATGCTGAGCTGCTTGGGCACGTAAGTATACTCTGTCTTAACTCTGCAAATTCTTGTGTCGGGTGCGCGAACAGCGCTCCCGATGGGAGTAGCCCCCGAAGATGTGCGTGACTAGGATAGTCGGGCACAGATTGACACTTTTGCTCCTCTGCAGCCGTATTACCGCCAACAGGTGGAAGCGGCCACTCGCTTCGTTCACCTGGAGAAAGAGGCCGGCCAGCTCCGCATTGCTCTGCAGCAAGCGAAGAGTAAGTGTAGATTTTCGACTTTGTAGATTGTTCTTCGACTGCTTTCATTGCTGATTTTGCTCGGGTGTTCTGCAGACGACAACGAAGGTTTGGCGAAACGAGTCGCCCAGCTGGAAGCGTCGTTGGGTGAAGCCCAAAAGCGCGAGGAGACGCGGGCTGAGATGGAAAAAACCCAAGTCGAGCGCTTACTCGGACTCGCCGAACTCGTAGGGAGTAATTACTCAGCTTAACAAGCTTACTTTTGAATTTAGTCGCCTGCAGGTAACCTTACTGTTGTGTGTCTTCTTTGACGCAGGCATTGGTGGTGGTGCCCCTCCTGAAGGAACTTCCAGCACCAACACCAAGTTGCCAGCTGCGGTCGACTTCTTCGACCGGGGATGTGCATACGCTGTGGCGGCCCTGAAGAGGTCCTCCAGTGCCTTGGCTAACGTCTACCAAGGTGTCTTCCCCGGCCAGCCTGCACCGACAGATGCCGGGGCGCTTGCGGCTCCCTTTGAAGGCGAGGCGACTACGATGACGGACTTCACGCGTGCACAGACGGTACGCGGCTCCGAGCTCACCTTCCGGCTTTTGCTTGGCCATGAGGTCGCAGGCGACTTCGAGGCAGTTGTCAGCGACTTTTCTCGAAAACCCGATGGCAAGACCAAGTCGCTAAACAGCGTCAAGGCAAAAGCTAGTCAGTTAGCTGTTAAGCTAATTGATACCTTTGAGAGGAAGCTTGCCAGGGCTGCAGAGTTAGCTTCCAAGAAAAGTCGCTCGCAGTCGGAGTCTGGAGTGTAGTCTTTGTAGTAGGGTTCCCCTTTGATTCGCCTTTTGTAGTGAACTTGATGAAGTCTTTTATCAACGCATTTTCTGATTCCTTCATGTGAATGTACCTCTTCGAGTCTTTTGCTAGAATGAATATGGCTTCTGTTTGACACCACATAACTTGGCAGCCTGATGAAAATGCTGCTCCTGGAGTCGCCGAGGCCACCTGTGTGAATGAGGGTGAGGGTACCTCTTCTGCTGTGCCCGCTCGCCAACAGCACCCAGCTGGTCCAACTTCCACACGAAGCGTGAACGACCAGCGGGTGTTTAACTATATGAGGAACAAGATCGTTGAACTTGAGTCGAAGCTGCGGATAGCTGAAGTGGAGCTTGAACGCCTCAGGGCGCGTTCCGCTGGGCCGTTCAATCAGCGCGAACGGTTCCTTCTTGACCAAATTGATCTGATATGTCGACAGCTACAAGGTTGGACTCTAGCTGCTTCGCTTTGATTTCTTCATGCTTGTGTTGTTCTGCATCTTGACCCACTAATTGCAGTTGTTAATCCCGACTGGCAAGCCGAGAACACTCGAGTGGACGAGCGCGTGGAGATGGAAGCCACCGGTAACTCGGTCGAAGCTCGTCAGTTCTGGGTACATAAGGGAGAGGGCCGTGTACTCGCGCGGATGCTGGATCGCACCTGGCGAGCTGCGTTCATTCTTGAAGGTTGCAGGAAAGCACTCTGGCAAATCAACAAAGTGTTCTTCCCCCTTGGTGAGCAGCCGACTGGATTGCCCGCGCTGTTGGAGAAGTTCCGCAGTAGCAGGGCGTTGAAGGAGGTCGTCTTCGGTCAGCTTGTTGCCGGGGCCAACACGGCGTTTGCTTATGTTCGACTGCATCGACCTCATGTTCCCTTGGACAGGATACTTGATGGCTTGCCTAGAGATGCTGATTATGCTGAATCCCTTGCGGCTGCACGTCAGGCGATGCAACAGATCTTGACCCATACAGAGTGACTTGTAGGGCCACTGGATGCGCCAAAGGAAGAGCCTGTCGACTAAGAATAGCAGTTTGTTGTTGTATGATGTTAGCTTGTAACGTAAATATGCATGTATGTATGCCCATGTGATGTTATTCACTGAATGTATGACGTGTGATTTTGCACTCGTAGACCTGTATGGCGCGAGCCCCCGAGTGAATCGAGTGGCGGCCTAGGGTTTTTGAGTTTATGCCTGTGTGGCGCAGCCCCCGAGTGATTCGAGCGGCGGCCAAGGCTGGACTTAGACCTATATGGCGCGAGCCCCCGAGTGGTTCGAGTGGCGGCCTAGGATTTTCGAGTTATGCCTGTGCGGCGCAGCCCCCGAGTGATTCGAGTGGCGGCCTAGGCTGGACTTAGACCTGTATGGCGCGAGCCCCCGAGTGGTTCGAGTGGCGGCCTAGGATTTTCGAGTTATGCCTGTGCGGCGCAGCCCCCGAGTGATTCGAGTGGCGGCCTAGGCTGGACTTAGACCTGTATGGCGCGAGCCCCCGAGTGGTTCGAGTGGCGGCCTAGGATTTTCGAGTTATGCCTGTGCGGCGCAGCCCCCGAGTGATTCGAGTGGCGGCCTAGGCTGGACTTAGACCTGTATGGCGTGAGCCCCCGAGTGGTTCGAGTGGCGGCCTAGGATTTTTGAGTTATGCCTGTGT
This sequence comes from Puccinellia tenuiflora, assembly GCA_012064385.1. Lineage (NCBI taxonomy): Eukaryota > Viridiplantae > Streptophyta > Magnoliopsida > Poales > Poaceae > Puccinellia > Puccinellia tenuiflora. The sequence goes on along the minus strand of QRDG01002164.1, from coordinate 235,273 downwards.
GGCGCAGCCCCCGAGTGATTCGAGTGGCGGCCAAGGCTGTACTTTGACCTGTATGGCGCGAGCCCCCGAGTGGTTCGAGTGGCGGCCTAGGATTTTCGAGTTATGCCTGTGTGGCGCAGCCCCCGAGTGATTCGAGTGGCGGCCAAGGCTGTACTTTGACCTGTATGGCGCGAGCCCCCGAGTGGTTCGAGTGGCGGCCTAGGATTTTCGAGTTATGCCTGTGTGGCGCAGCCCCCGAGTGATTCGAGTGGCGGCCAAGGCTGTACTTTGACCTGTATGGCGCGAGCCCCCGAGTGGTTCGAGTGGCGGCCCAGGATTTAAGTTGATTGCTCGCAAAGGAAGAAATGACAAGTCTTTTTCTTCAAATATCTTTATTGATTCTCGCAAACAGGCCGCCTCGTTAAAACCCTTCCAGTCCCCTTAGGTACCCTGGCGAGGGAAAGAGTGCGTAAGAAACCTGCTGCTACTTAACAAGGTGAAGTTTACAAGCTGGGGTCGATCAGGCGTAGAAGCGGCGTAACTGTGCCACGTTCCACGGATTGCTGCAGACTGTCCCCGTCTTCGAGTCCTTCAGGCGGTAAGCTCCGTTGCCGATTGCCTCTATCACAATGTACGGCCCCTCCCATGGGGAGGCGAGTTTGTGCACCTTCTTCTGCTTGAGCCGGAGAACCAGGTCCCCTGGGACGAATGCTCTAGGCCGCAGTCGCCGACCGTGGTAGTTGCGCAGGTCTTGCTGGTACACGGCTGTGCGGCTGAGGGCGATGTCACGTGCTTCATCCAGGACATCCACATCATCTTCAAGTGCTTCTTCCGCATCAGACTCGTCGTATGCCACCACTCGTGGAGCATCAAACTTGATGTCGCAGGGCAGGACTGCTTCGGCGCCGTACACCATGAAGAATGGTGTATACTGGGTAGATCTGTTTGGCGTGGTGCGTAGGCTCCACAGCACACTTGGTAGCTCCTCCACCCAGGCTCCTGCGGCTCGCTTCAATGGTACTCGCAGACGCTTCTTGATGCCTTTGCTGACTAGGCCGTTGGCCTTCTCGACTTGCCCATTGGACTGCGGGTGTGAGACGGATGCATAACTGAGCTTGATGCCTTGTTCAGAGCAAAAATCCCTGAATTCTTTGGCTGTGAAGTTCGTCCCGTTGTCGGTGATGATGCCGTGCGGTACGCCGAACCTGAAGATGATCGACCTGATAAAGTTGACCGCTGAGGTTGCGGTTGAGCTTGTGATTGGGACCGCCTCGATCCACTTCGTGAACTTGTCGACTGCCACCAGGAGGTGAGTGTGCCCGCCTGGGGAGGATTTCTTGAAGGGACCTACCATGTCGAGCCCCCATTGCGCGAAGGGCCATGCGAGTGGTATTGTCTTCAGTGCCGACGCTGGTGCATACGGCTTGTTGGCGAACCCCTGACAGCCAACGCACTTTTTTACCAGTTCTTCTGCGTCTTGCATTGCGGTGGGCCAGTAGAACCCTGCTCGCAAGGCCTTGGCCACCAGTGCTCGACTGCTTGCGTGGTGCCCGCATATGCCGGCGTGGATGTCGAGTAAGATAGCTTGGCCGTCGGCTGGATCGAGAACTCCTGAGATGCTTCTCTTGTAGAGCTCGCCATTGATGATGGTGAAGCCTTTGGAATGGCGGACGATGCGCTTGGCTTCGACTGGGTTCTCCGGCAGCCGCTGGTGCAGCATGTAAGCCAGATACGGGCTTGTCCAGGTGGGCTCGACCAGCATTATCTCCATGACCTCCTTCTCCGTGCTTGGCGGGTTGGCGGTGCTTGTTGTCGATGTAGATGGTCCTGGCTGGGGCCGGACCTTGATTGAGCGCTGTGTGATGCACTCGAGGAAGACTCCGGGTGGCACCGGAGCTCGATCCGAACCTAGGTTGGCCAGGACGTCAGCTTCTTCGTTGCTTTCGTGGCCGATGTGCCGCAGTTCGCAGCCGTCGAAGAGGCCTTCCAGTTGATTGTACAGCTCCCTGTAGGCTATCATGTTGTCAGCGATGGCGTCGCACTGCTTCATGGTTTGCTGCACAACCAGGTAGGAGTCGCCGTAGATCATGAGGCGAGTGGCGCCGCAGTTCTTGGCCATCCGCATGCCGTGGATCAAGGCTTCGTACTCTGCTTCGTTGTTGGAGGGTGTTGAGAATTTCATCTGCAGCACGTACTTCAGCTTGTCGCCTTTGGGTGAGATGAGCACAACTCCTGCTCCGGCTGAGTTGAATTTTTTGGATCCATCGAAATACATTGTCCAAGCGTTGGACAAGTCGGGCTCATCAGGTAGCTGCGCTTCTATCCACTCTGTGGTAAACTCTGGGAGGACCTGGGCCTTGATTGCCTTCGGGTGTACATACTTCAATCCCCATGGACCTAACTCGACAACCCACTTGGCGACTCTTCCTGTCGCGGCTGGGTTGGTGAGGATGTCGGAAAGGGCAGAGGAGCTTACCACCGTGATCGGGTGCTCGGAGAAATAGTGGACCACCTTCCTGGACGTCATGAAGACTCCATATGCTAACTTCTGATAGTGCGGGTACCGCTGCTTGGAATCAGTTAGCACCTCGCTGAGGTAATACACGGGTCGCTGAACAGGGTGGCTCTTTTCTTCTTCCTCCCGCTCGACTATGAGTACGGTACTAACCACTCTGTTCGTGGCCGCCACATACAGGTACAGTGGCTCGTTCTCATGTGGTGCCACCAGCACTGGAGGTGTTGTGAGGGTCTGTTTCAGTTTGTCGAATGCATCTTGTGCCTCCTCTGTCCACTCGAACTTGTCTGCCTTTTTCATCAGTTGGTAGAAGGGCAGGGCCTTTTCTCCCAACTTACTAATAAATCGACTGAGCGCTGCGACTCTGCCGGCCAGGCGTTGTACTTCATGAGCTTGGTCGGTGCAGGCATGTCGAGTATGTTCTGCACCTTCTCAGGGTTGGCTTCGATTCCTCTCGCAGAAACAAGATACCCCAGTAATTCTCCGCTGGGACGCCGAAGACGCACTTTTCTGGGTTTAACTTGATCTGGTACTTGTTGAGCGCGTCGAAGACCTTGCGGAGGTCGTCGATGAGGCTGTCCTCTGTGCGGGTGGTAACGACTATGTCGTCGACGTAGACCTGGACAATCTGTCCTATGAGCTTCTTCAGGCAGGCCTGCATCGTGCGCTGGTACGTAGCTCCAGCGTTCTTCAACCCGAAGGGCATCATCTGGTAACAGAATACACCATGTGGTGTGATGAACGCCGTCTTCTCCTGATCCTCGACTTTCATCCTGATCTGCTGGTACCCAGAGTAGGCATCCAGGAAGGATAGGCGTGCGCAGCCTGCAGTCGAATCGACGATCTGATCAATCCGCGGGAGCGGAAAGTGATCCTTGGGGCAGCATTTGTTGATGGCGGTGAAGTCGACGCACATGCGGAGTTTCTTCGTCTTCTTCTTTTCCACCAGTACCGGGTTTGCTACCCACTCTGAATCCTTTTTTCTCGAATAAATCCGGCGTGAAGCAGCCGGTCGATCTCCTTGCTGATGGCATCTCTCTTGGGACCCGCGAAGCGCCTCATGGTCTGCTTGACTGGTCTGGCGTCTTTGCGGACGCGTAAGGAGTGCTCGGCGAGTTCCCTTGGTATACCTGGCATGTCAGAAGGTTGCCAGGCGAATATCTTCCAGTTCTCGCGCAGGAACTCGACGAGCGCGCTTTCCTATGCGCTAGTCAGGCTTGATGACACCCTGACCGTCTTGTCGGCGTCCGTCGGGTGTACCTGATGGGCCCTTGTGTCGTCGCTTGTGTTGAATGCAGATCCTTGGATGATTTCTTCCGTGGCGGGAACAGAGTCTTCGTTGTCGACTGCCATCATCTCCAGGTGCTCGTCCATCCCGAAGAACTCAGAAATCCTGCTGAACTCGCGGTCGCAGCTATCAGACCGGTCGAAGTCGCCTTTCACCGTGATGACACCCTTGGTCCTGGCATCTTGAGC